>APFE031357519.1:120670-198606 GCA_000404065.3 Pinus taeda
ATTATTAATATAGAATATATTTTTGCCATATAATAGCAAAATTCTCAACAAGTTGTGGACCATCTTGCCAGGTCTCTTACTTTGGACAATCTTATAGAAATCATATGGAATAACTTATGTCAGAATCTCAAAGAAACTCTGGCTCTACATCAATGGACGATTGAGGACTTTCCGACACAGCCACAAGAACTAAGCATATAGGATAATTGGAATATACAGCTCCCACAAGTTCAATTGAACTCCAATAGACTTCATAATGCAACCAGGCCGCCCTCGCATTGGATTCACCCCCCAAAGAAAGTGATCAAGCTTAATTTTGATGGTGCTTCCAAGGGAAACCCAAGCAAAGCAGGATTCGGAGGCATATTCAAGAATCATGAGGGCCAACCCCTACTACTGTACTTTGGATCCATAGGATGGGACACGAATAACTCGGTGGAACTGGAAGGACTATGGCAAGGTATGCAGCTAGCTGATCAACACAATTTTTATCCCATACTTATAAACGGAGACACTCAAATCCTTCTCAACATGGCCACTCTAATCCAACAAGGAAATGCGGCTTCACGAGTTGCCCACAGTTGGAGATTATTGGCAAGGCTTGAAACTTTAGAGACATGGATAAGAAATAGGAGAGCAATAACTTTTATGCATGTTAAAAGGGACAATAACAAAATTGTTGATCTCCTAGCAAACATTGGAGTTGATCAGGGCCAAATCCTTCATTACGGCCCTCTCAACATCATCGATGATCACAATCAAATGAAAATTTACATTGACCTGGTGCACAAGGAAGCTCAACCCCCAGATGTAGGTGGTAATTAACAGCAATATGCGATTGCGATCAGATCGCATCGAAATATCAGCGGATCGCAGAATGAGGAGACCAAAGGGAAAGGCCTTAACATATAGCGATATGCGATTGCGATCAGATCGGATCGCAATGTCGCATTGGCGGAAACCAAGGGGCGGAGCCTTCACACTTTCATATGTGTGATGCGATGACGCGGACCCGACGGCGGATCGCAGAATGGGGAGACCAAAGGGCAAGGCCTTTACATATAGCGATATACGATTGCGATCATATCGCATCACAATATCGCATCGGCGGAAACCAAGGGGTGGAGCCTTTACACCTACATATGTGTGATGCGATGATGCGGACCCGACGGCGGATCGCAGCATGGGGAGACCAAAGGGCAAGGCCTTTACTTATAGCGATATGCGATTGCGATCAAATCGCATCGCAATATCGCATTAGCGGAAACCAAGGGATGGAGAATAGGCAGGGGTTGCCTGATGATAGTTCGAGGCCGACTGTGGCTACCCAGGTGTTCATTATCTGGTCTTTTTGTTTTTTGCTAGTGCTGCTTGGGTTCTGGCTTCCTATCTGGACTAATCGTCAAGGAACCATCTCACTGTTTTTTTTGTGGGGTCTGGACTTGAGAAGTGATACCATTTTTGAGGTTTCTGCTCTCACTAGACTGGTTTCCCCAATGTTGGGGCAGTCCAGATTTTGTTGATACTCTACGATACCTTGGTCGAGGCCTTGTCCTCTTTGTATCTTTCTGTACATATTAATAGATTACTTTTACTTAGAAAAAAAAAAATATAGAATATATTTTTATTTTTTTCTTTTAAGAAATTAATCATAATTTATTTATTATTGATTATTTATAAATATTTATTCATTATTATTATTATTGTAAATTTGGCACTACTTTTTTATTAGTTTTTTAAAATGAGGTAGGTGTTACAAGATCAACATCCTTAGCCAAATAGTCTCAACTTGCCTAGAGGGAAACCAGGTATGTTGACCATCTAGTTGCATTATAAGCCATCCAAAATCTAAATTGTCTTAGATTGTCTAACAAAGCAATATAAACTTGACTGCCTTTATGACTCCCACTGACCATACGCCTATACCATATGTACACAAATTCTTTACTATTCATCTAAACAAGACTAAAGCAACAAAATATCCATACTATGCTAAAAACCATACTAATCATCAAAGGAGTCAACTAGCGTTGTGGCTTTAGCACTTGAGCCCAAAAACTCAGTCTGAGGCAAGCAAGGGATGTGCCTCTCTATGCATGCAAGTGAGCGTTTTGCTGCTAGATTTGCCACTGGATTAACTGGAATAAATTGTGAATTTCTTGAATCTCTTTTGAAGGACCTAAGATACTTGTGATAGTCGTCTTCAAAGCCTTAGCTAAGAGAGTCTTCATCAACCAAAATTGGTATAAAGTCTGTTGGAACTGAGTGCGACAACCTCGTGTATGGCCAAGGTTTGGCCCACGTCCTCCAACTCTTTTAGAATTTCTTGATCACTGATATTAGATTGATCTACTATCTCTTCTTCCCACTCATTGATGGTATGGCGGACCTGAGGATGTGTACTAGTCCTATAAGCTCTGAGTGCAGCCATGATGGATTGGTGCCTGATCCTTCGACCTCGACCATTGGTGGATCGAGATTGCCCCCACCCACAACCTTAGCCCTGCCCCCGAACGACATTAGGAATGTGGCCACACTATAAGGAGGATGTGCCATATCGTTCAATTGTTTGTTGTTGGGGGGAAGGGTAAGTATTTCCGAACAGGCTGAAACCCCGCCTTCTTTTCTTGCAATGAGAACTATTAAATCAAGCTCTAGAGGGTGGCCTGGAGGGCAGATCCCGTAAGTCAAGCTAAAATGGGAGCCTGGAAAGTCTAAAGAGACATATACAGTGTAGAGAGAAACATTAAACCCAACACGACAAAATATTTCATTATATTCGTGGTTTTGTTCTAAAAAACCAATCCAATTATCTTGCAACCTCCTTACAACCTAGTGAAAGGATTCAACATACAAACATAAAATACCACTCACATACCAGTCCATAATTGCGTGCAGAGATTGCATGTAGAAAGAGAAGGGAGCGAGGGTTACTAACTTGCACTTATCACTATCATGAAACAAGAAAAGGACAAAAAAGAATCATATCTTATGAGTTGATTTGTTTGTGGTCCATTAAAAAAAGAGACTTAGGATAGGATTGTTTACCTTTTGAAAAAACAAGTGTCTTTGTTCAAGGTTCATCACTAAAGTAATTGGACCAAATAATAAAAAGTTGATACCTTAACCTTTGTTATTTTACAAGGTATTTGTATATTTAATTTACATCTTAAACTTAAATCTGGACTTGATGGATACTTGCTATTTATTCTTTAGGATTGATTAATTTTTTCACTTTTGTCCTGAGGATCAACCACACTAATTGTTTAGAAATATCCATAAATCCTGAAAATATAATTAATCTGAAAAACATACTTATTTACAATATAAATCACAAAAATCTTAAATCTAAAATTATTAATTTTTATAATTTAAAAAATTATTAATTTACAATTATATTATAAAATTACAAACTAAATCTACTTTAAACTTAAATTATAATTAAATTGTACTTATAATAAAATCATATCTTTTAATCATATTTAACTTTACATTATCATCTTAAATAATAATTTAAATCACACTTTGTCTTCTATATGAATACACTTTTCCCACCAAGATTGCCTTCCATCTTATCTTTTATGATTAGAAATAGTATATTATTATGCCAAAGTGATTGATAAAGTCCTAGCTGTACGTGTGGCCTTCAAGTTTACACGAGTATGGTTTACTTTGTTAATGATAGCGATGTAGCATTGAAATAAAAAAAAAAAAAAATATTACATATTCAAAATGTGGAATCATGAGCGAAGAGGTGGACCAAAATAAACATACCTCCTTTGGATTGCGTGGTTAGTGCGTCCTTCTCGATGTGGCCTCCGTTTATCCCAAGCTTTTTCCACGGGAATCATTTGACTCAATTTAAAGCAAAACTAAACCAGGAAACCAGAGTTCGATTCAGGCGGTGAGAGTGCTCCCGAAAGGAAAAGGAATATCGGTTATCCGACTCCAGATGTATGTCCGGATGACTCCTTGGAATCCTTGTGCCAAATTACTAAGCATTGATTTCATTATTCTGCAAATTTAACTTGTATGTTCGTAAAATAGAACTTTAGTTGGCTGGATAATGGATGTCTGAGCTCCTTAAAGGGTGCTTTTCCGTTTATCGCGTCGCTGAAGTCTGCAAAGGATGCCTTCACCCGTTATTTTCATACACTAGAAGTTCGAACTTTATTCGTTTCGGTCCTTGTCCGGAACAGGTTCGAAAATCTTTAAATTGTGCAAACTTTTAAATTCTGAATTCGTAAAAGTGGATTTTATTTGCTGGGAGAATGCATGTCTCAGATCTTCAAAGGGTGCATTTCCTGGTTATTAGTACCTGACCTCTGCAAAGGATGCCTTCGCCAGTTATTTTCATGTACTTGTTATTCCAACTTTATTCTATACAATACCTCGTCCGAAACAGGTTTGCAAAGATTTAAATTCTGCTTTTTTTATAGAACATTTTGAGCGCGGAAACAGTGCTTTAAATTTCTTCTGGTAGCTTCAAAACCGGTGCGATTTCTTTTGTTGAAAACCTTGATGCTAGAAAGATGAAAATTTTCACTGTCAAGTCTCAACTTTGAAGCCTGTGTCCACTGTACAGTCTCAACTTTGAAGCCTCTGTATTCTAATCTTGTGAACTTTGACCGTAGTTTTAAGTTCTTGCCTATTTCTTTGCTGTGTGGAAGCCTGTGCATTTGGAACCAAGAATCATGGATCTTTATTCCGACATCATTACTGTCTTAAATTTACTATTTAATGTATATTGTTTGCTTTAAAATAATCTTCTGAACCTTTAGACACGGATCTTTAATTTTCAATCCAGGTAAACAGTCATGTTTAGATTGACAATTGTTGTTCATAAGCCTGTTTGTTGGAAGTCCTTTGAAGTTCTAGGTATCGATTCTTGGCTATTCTCCTCTTGAAATTTCTTTCCTTCCGCGTATCTCCGAAATCTGGGAGTTTTTTATTTTCAACGGAAACGGACAGTGTTTTAATGGATTTGAAAATTGATGTTTGAATGTCAATCGCTTCCAACTGCAGTAATACAAACTCCTCATCCTTTTTATTCTTCTTGCATGGCAGGATATGAAGAAGCTTAAAGTTCTTGCTTATATATATTACCGTATGCCGTGTGATCTTCGAAATTTATTATTGGCCGTGGCTCCGTCCAAATCAGAGAGTTGAATAGGATACTTCAACATGTGGCGCTTGCTGGATTCTCAAGATTATTTAATCGTTCTAGTCCTGGCAATCTCAATATCGATTCCGAGTTATTGCACAAACGTGAGCATCATTGAAAAAACAAGGCCTCCTGTTGTAAATATCGGTGCTATTTTTGCATATAATTCTATTATTGGGAAAGTGGCAAAGACAGCTATAGAATTGGTGGTGAAAGATGTGAACAACAATCAGGCTCTGCTTAACGGGACAAAGTTGGTGCTGACTCGGGCTGATTCTCGTTGCAATGTCTTCGTAGGAACTGGAGAAGGTTAGAAAACTAAACTTTACCTTTTTTGGTTGGTCTATTTTGATTATTTTGTATTTGCAATAGAAACTGTCGTTGCTCTCAGGCTTTTTCTCTGTCAATGAATGTTAAAAATGTCGATCACTGTTTGAATCCTAGTCATTATGAACTCACTGTAACATACATATTAGACCAGATGTAAGATGCACTATTGTAGAAATTTAGATTCAACGAACATATCAGAAGTGAAGGACCGTAAATACCTTCACCAAACATAGCAGAAATGTGACTGAGTGCGGGAGCGAAAGCCCGCTGCAGCTGCAGCTGCAGCTTTCGAATTATATATATATGTTTTGTTATTTGAATCGGCTAATTTAGGGTTTATAAAGGAATGGTAAAGAAACATTTTGGAAATGACTCTCAAGAGGATAAATGAGCTAAAAGAGGGTAGGAATGAGTTGGGTATTAATAGAAAATCAGAATTGAATTATATATAATTATATATATATATATATTATATATATATAATATATATTAATATTAATGAATGAGAATAATTGTTATTATTATTAATGATTCAATTTATTAATCATAAAAACTTAAAAATGAACTTTTCCATTTATAGAAGTCATTTTCTCCCAGGTTTCATATTTTCAAAATAATTTAATTTGAGCCCTCAAAATGAAGAAGTGTTTAAATAAACGAAGGAAAAAAAGAGGGATTTATATTTTCAATCCATTTACAAATTAAATATTTCCCAAACATCATCTTATGTCATGCAAGATAATGTATGCGAAGGGCATCACTTGTATGTTAGCCTCACTTGTATGTTATTTCATGCAAGATAATGTATGCGAAGGGCATCACTTTTATGTTTGGCTTTACACATACCATCATTACACTAAGTATTAAAAAAATTGAAGCTCACATTGGTTTTTATCTCGATATTTAAGTGGGATAATGGTTTAGTATGAAGGTGGTTTGTTAAAATGATAGGTCATGGTGATGGTTTGCTTTATAAGAATTTATAAACATTTATGACTAGTATTTTGTAATTCTTTTTAACTTGTTAGATTTTGATGGTTATGTATAATTATATTGCTCTATTCAGGAAGGTGCTTTGCTTTAATGTTTAGTGTCAATGGTAGGTGTTTGGGGTTTTGGGTTTTTTGGGTTTTTTTGGTTGGGGATTTTGTTTTTTTAAGGGTTTTATTTGAGTTTGAGTTTGCAAAGTGATTATTTTCACATATCTTGTTTTATTTTTTTGTGCAGATTCTGTATTACAATATGGTTTAGTGTGATACTTAATCTTTTTCTAATTATCAATAAAGGGAATTTTTGAATATGAACTACAGGAAAATCCAAGAGTTACATACACATGTATGAGAATTTTAAAAACAATAACAAAATATCATTGTTTTAGTGATCACCAAGGTTTATGAGCAGAAGTATTAAATTATACTAAAATGCTTTGGTTATTCACATATTATTCAAAAGAAGAAGCAAATTCAAGTTTTGAAAAGTAAATGTTCCATACCAAAAACCAAAACTTGTAACCTCAAAAAGATTCACATTTAACTATTTCCAATTTTAAAATGAGAGTAAATTCAACCTTAAAATAGGAAGAAGGAACTATTCATTAAATGGAGAAGATGGGCTTGGCTATTTAGGAATCTCATCCCACCAACGGTGAAAAAAATGAAACCATCAATAAATATGCCTTTCATTATTTTTTATATGATATAAAATGCTACTTAATTTAATTTTTTTAACTTTTTTTTTTTCAAGGAAAATCATCATTATTCTCTAGAGTGAGTGTGAGGGTCAATACAACAATCTTCATAGGCACATAGCCATGACAATAATATTTCTCATCATCATGTCACTAATAAAGAATTGAATAGTGGGGAGATAACAATTCTATTCCTCCCAACCATCTTAAATAACCCCAATTTTTTAAATTATATATTTAACAATAAATTTTTTTTTTTAATTTCAAAATTTTTATGTTTTTCATAATATTATCTAATTATAATTGTAATACTAATACTAATAAGATATTATTATTTTTTATATTACCTTATTATTTAATTAAATTACAATGCTTTTTAATATATATTTTTTAACAAATTTCCAAAGATTATAAATGTAAATATTATTTACTTTTTAATTAAAATTTATATTTTGTTTTTAACAATTTTCCAAAAATTATAAATGTAAATATTATTATTCTTTAATTAAAATTTATGTTTTGTGTTTATTGAACATGTAAATTTAAATAGGACATGTTATTGTTTTCCTCACTTAAATTTATTGCCCAAAGTAAGTGATTGGCTTATTGATTGGCTTATTCTGAGTGTACACAGGTAATTTTCCAAATTGGGTGGGTGGTTCCTTTCTTAAAAAGTGTTAAGCCGTTAATTGACAGAGGAAGGACGACAGGTGGCACCAAGAGTACAGGAAGGTTACGACAAGAGCAGCCGGGAGGATAGTGAAGTAATGACACATAAAGCGGTAGGTCAAGTCACACCACTTCCCGAGATAGGGAGGCTGGAATGTCAGACAGAAAATTAAACGGCCAAGTGGAGGCCCGGTTGACAGGACAACGAGTAAATAGCATCCATATGCCCGAGGAAACAGATGTAAGTCTCATTCAGTTTGGTAAGAACGATGAAAAAAAGTGGAAAGGCGCCTGCTTGACTCTGTGACCAGCCCTCCTCCTCGGCTCCGGCAAGAAAAGGTGGTATGTTTCCTATCGTCTTCGTCCTTCAGACATTATCATAGCTCGTAACTCCGTTATCTTTGTTTGCCCATAAATGTTCTGCCCTAGTGCGGAGAATCTCAATTGCAGAGATGAAAATGGCCCTCCGGGTACTCTTTTGTTTCTCTTATCCTCCTCCCGAGCAGGGAAAGATTTGCATGATGCTAGTTCTAGGTCCTGTTCTGAGAGTCAGGCTGTGTGGGGGGCTTTGACGGGTCTTGTCGCGCTCCAGGAGGGACCTCGCACCCCTGGTCTTATTTGCTCCCTAGTCTTCTACCATGGCCTCTACCATGATTGCCATTCTATTATGCTGGCTAGGCCCGACAGGTTTCGCCAATTTGTTTGGCAGGGGCTTCTCCGGGCTTCTGTGAGAGGGTGGTGGGTCTTAAGCCACCGCGCCCGGAATGTTGTTGCTATAAGGGCCCAGGCTTTCAACCATGCTGAGAATGCCGCTACAAGCGATCATACCTTGACAATGCTCCAACTCATTAGCACTGACTTGCGGTTTTCTATTGTGACAGGTTGAAAAGCTCCCACAATTTCCAAGCCCCAGGTCCGTGGCAAGATGGCTCCAAGGAAGGTCACTTCTGCAAAGAACTGGGAAAATGGCACCAGTAGCCATCCGAACAAAAGGGGCAGGAAGCCCGACTCTGAAAAGCTCCTCCACTTGATAGACGGTCACATGACCGGCATCTTTCCCGAGATCTGTTCCCAAATCCATGGGTGGGAGCGCGAGCTGCGGGAAATCAGTGCGAACCAAGAGATCCCCCGCGAGGACTGGGAAGTGATCACGGATCCAGGCACCTCAAGAGGCAGGAACACCACGTTGTTCAATAAAACGCTCCAATTTTACTGGATCATGAAACATGTGGTTGGTCGAGCTATGGAGGTAAACTAGGCTGTCCGTGAAGAGGAGGATGAGGAACGAAAGCAGGTAGAGGAGCTCCTCAAAAGCCAATTGATGGAAGAATCGGCCAACATAAAGAACACTCTTCTGAAAGAGATTGCGGCTGTCCAAGTCCAGGCAGCCAGGAACCATCTGCTACTGAAGGACATGGAACAATTGGTGCTGGAACTCAAATGGGCCATAGAGCAGAAGATTCTGAAGCCTAGTGCTAGTGCCTCAAAGCCAGCCCTGGTTAACTTATCGGACGAGGATTAGTTGAGTTGTGTCTTTTTTTGTTTAATATGATGATGAATCTGAACTGTATCTGGGTGTCGAGTTATGTTCATGTTGTTAGCTTAGACAATAGTAGGCAAAACAATGGTTATGACAGGAAGAAAGAACAAATCATTTTTAAATTAGTTTTTTTTTCTCATAATTAATTGAATTCTAGAATGACAAATTTAAATTTTAAATCAATTTAAAATTTAGAATAATGAAATTAATTTTTAAATCAATATAACTTATAGAATAATGAATATGATTCAATGTATTTCATTATTAATCTAATATTATATAGATAAATAATGTGTCTATCAAATATTAAATAAATAATGAATATAAAATAATATATTTTATTAATTAATTTAATTATATATAAATCAATTTATACATTCTATATATAATTAAAATTAAAATTTATTCACATATATCTTCCTTGTATATCTCCCTACATATATGTCTCATCCTAAGAGTCTTGAGGGAAGATAGCTTATTCTTATTTAAATTTATTTTCTTTTAAAATTAAAAAAGAAAAAGAAAATAACATATTTAATATTTAAAGAAATAAAATAAACTCATAAAATAACATATGTAAAAGGTTTCTATTTTTTTAAGTTGTTTATATCAATCTGTTACATATATTGCTCAATATAAAACTGTATTCAGATATATATAGAAATCAACCTATGACTCATATTTTTACAGAATAAACCAATTAACACCACATAATTATAATTATGGCTGCATCTTGTAAGTAGAGACGTCTACCCTTCCCTTCTAATAAAGTCAAGATAAATTGGTTTTTTTATCAGGGTAAATGGAAATGATTCTTTTATCATAAATATGTAGAATGATAGGATGTTTCGCAATGATAGCGCGTGTTCTACACCGAAATCTGTGTCAAACCATTAACGGTTTTTCATGCGCATATTTCCTGACAATGGTAGTCAATGCGAGTTTGTGATATTAAAAAATATATCATAAATGGGGATTATGAAGAGTTTTACGAAAATAAAAACGTCTTTATAATTTGTTTTTGCCACATGGTTTCCGTTTATCTCTGCGTTGCGCACGAGAACCATGCGTCCGATTTCAAGTAAGTAAACGAAGAGCAAGGTTCGAATCGGACGCAACTCCCACTGCGAGTGCGAAAGTTGAAAATATCTGGAATCCGACTGCCGATATATCTTTACACATTCTACGGAGTCCTGCTGACCAGCATAATGGAATTCTAACAAGTGCCGACCTTGCCACTGATAGATTCTTTGTTCGGACAAGATTTTCTGTCAAATATTCTGGGCAAGATTTCCTACCCGTGCACATAGACACCTAAATCCATGAAATATAAATGCCTTATACATGAAAAATATCCAACGATATAAGGTAAAAGGTACCATAATTAGACAATAATCATTAGGCCATGTGAAGTGATAGTCCCCGTACATATTGCTCGAGTGCATTGCCAGGTGTTCGTATGAAACTGTTGAAATCAGTGCGAGTCTGAATTATCATGGTCGGGGGCTATGGGTTAGATGGTGACATCGCATAAACTCTTACGCTGTTATGTTTCTTGATCGATGGTGATATTTACAATAATAATCTATAATGGTTTTTTAGCATGAAAAATTAAATTAAATTTATAAATGTTTGGATAACAAAACACGGAGAAAGTGGTGGTATTTAAATATATTATTGTTTGGATTTTATTGGTCTTTAAGACAAATTTACTGGGAGAGAAATGGTGGTGCTTAAGACACAATGGTCGGGATCCCACGTAACTATGACCCATTAACATATAATTTTTGCGCCTTTAAATAGAATAATTTAGAGATAAATACCATGGGTAAAACCATGGCTTCTCATAAACTGGGAGCCTGAAAAATGTATTTACTCGAACCACCTTCACAATGGCCACCTTAAACTTAACTTGGAGAGATTTAGCTCACCCGAATCATTCATTAACCAACTCCCATGAGATCTCACATTCCCCTCCTCAAATTGATACCAGTACACTTGCAACCTTGGTACTTATCCAAGTGGTCCATTCCACAACTTGATGACCCAATGTGTGTTGGCATTATGATTCAGGTTTGGCGCTATGGCACAGGTGTTGTACTTGATGGCAACTCACTCAAGTGGCAGATCTCTGTTCAGGCTCTCAAATCATAGAAAATAAGATACCTGCAGGTAAGCCTAAGCAAAGGTGCGGACCCGCAAGTACCCCGACCAAGAAATGTGGACATACCCGCAGGTTCTCCGTTCAGAAGGTGCGTACCCCAGTTCACTCACTCCAATGCAGAGAAGCGCGCGCACGTGGGAATCTTTATGAATGGTCCATGGTATTTAGCCCGACATGTTTGATCCTATGGTTTTGGTCCGTGGTTTTGCATCTAAAAGTATTGATCCAAGGTATTGGGTTCCTAGTATTGAATACCTATGGTTTTGGACCATGGTTTGAGTAAAGACTTGCCTATAAAAAGGAAGGAGATCATTTGGCTAGACATATTTTTGAATTTTGAATATCTTAAGATCTAAAATTTTGGGTGATCAGTTTGATAATGCTAGATCTAAATCAAGGAGAATTCTGTAAACTGTAAGGCGGATCTATTGATAAGTCGTGATCTCATTGGTGCATAATCAGATCTGTGGATTTGACAGTCTGCGGCACATTGGAAGACTGATAAATTGGCTCTATTCGGAGGTCCGCAGGTAATCCATAGCGCAGGTGCGGAGGTACGCAGCGCAGCAGAAGGTGCAGGTGCGGAGGTACGCAATCTAGCAGAAGGCGCAGGTGCGGAGGTACGCAGCGCAGCAAAAGGCGCAGGTGAGGAGGTACGCAGTGTAACAAAAGGCGCATGTGCGGAGGTACACAGAGGAACAGAAGGACCAGGTGCGGAGGTACGCTGTCAGGCAGACAGTGCAGGTGCGGATCTGCGCAGAGGTATGCAGTACAACAGAAGGAGTAGGTGCGGAGGTACGCAGAACAACAGAAGGATCAGTTGCGGATCTGCGCAGTTTAGACATAGAAGAGCTGCGGATATTCGCAAGTTTCTATTGGTGAAGTTGCGGACTTTTCTTGAAATATTTGTTGGCTGCCTTTTATCTATTGTTGAAGAGTTCTGGGTTTTAGATTACTGGTATTAATGTTCTGATTACTGCATTCTGAAAAGTTATTGGTTGATTCCTTGGTTGATTATAAAAGGAGATTGGGTGATTCATATGTACTTGTTGATTATTTGATGTTCATGGATCCAGTCTGAAAATTCATGAAACGTGGTCCTTAAAGAAGTAGAAGAGCTAAGGGGGTTGTAGCTCCCCTCCAGAAGAGACTGGAAAACGAGAGAGGGTTGTAGCTCTCTGCAGGTTGCAGCCTGCGTACTGGTAAAGGACTACACCAGTACAAAATCATTGTAAAAGAAGTTTCTAATTGAAAGAAGATAGAGACATATTGCAACAGGTGGTTTTCACCCACATTGGGTTTCCACCTTATATCTCGTGTTCCTTAGTGTGATTATCTGTTTTTCTTGTTCTTGCTCATACAAACTAATGATTAATATCTGAAGAATAAATTAAAGTATAAATCTGGAAGATATATTGAAAAGAATTTGATAATACTGATTCACCCCCCCTCTCAGTATTATTTCCAGCAATGTGCCATTGCATTACATGTATTCCTCGTAAAAGTGTTAAAGTCTTACAACAATCTATGCTCCTACGCAACATGTATGCTTAAACAACAAGTCTTAAAACATCCAGGGGAAATACACTTTCCTTGGACCAAAACCCTTAGGGTGTTCACACACCACTCCTACTCTTCATCTCTAGCTTTGATGGTTCATACCCTTACCTAGCCTTTCCAACTTTCTCTCATTATATCTCCAATCCATGCTATTCATCCAAAACCCTTAGGGTGTTCACACACCAATCCTACTCTTCATCTCTAGCTTTGATGGTTCATACCCTTACCTAGCCTTTCCAACTTTCTCTCATTATATCTCCAGTCCATGCTATTCATCCAAAACCCTTAGGGTGTTCACACACCACTCCTACTCTTCATCTCTAGCTTTGATGGTTCATACCCTTACCTAGCCTTTCCAACTTTCTCTCATTATATCTCCAATCCATGCTATACATCCACATCCTCATTATCATTATGCGTTCTTACTAGTTTTTCTTCCTTCACACTCATGCAGGGATTTCTTAATTGGACTCTTGACTGGGTTTCTATTCTTCCTGTTTCACAGTGGTTATATTATTCTCTTCCTCTGTGTGACTTTGCTCTTCAAGTTCCTGTGTAAATCCATGATTTGTAGGAGTGTGCCAATTTCCTCAACCAATCCTTTCTCTCTTAACCTCATAGCCTCGTTAGCTTTGATACCATCTTTGGGATCACAAAACACCAAGAGAAGTGGTGGTGTCTAAGACATTGTTGCTTGGATCCCATTGCTCATCGTAACATATTTCCCTGAAAAGAAGTGGTGATGTCCCACCATTCACAAGAACCCATTAAGTCTCGGAACAACCCATTAACATGGAGTCTTTCCACCTTTAAATAAGCTGCATAAGGGATCATTATCGTGGGAAAAATCTTGAGTTTTCATCCGAGGGGTATCGCTGCTGAGGTGTTTTGGGTTGGATTTTATCTGGGTCAACTCTTGTTTTACGGGGGTTCGCTCTAATTTAGATTTCGGTTTCTTTCTTCCGAGCTTGATTAACAACGTTGGTTGTTGTAAGGGTGTACTAGCTTAGGTGGTGGGTGAAGTGTTTCTCCTTGGGAGCTAGGTGGTCCTGGTATTTTTGGGGCCCTTTTGTCCTTGGTTGCGGCTTAGTGGAGGTTCGAGCTGAGGTGGGGTTTCCTGCCAGTGCATCTTTTGAATTCTCGTATTTTCATTTTGTGGGGGTGGTTAGGGCTTGACGTTGTGGCATGTCTCAGGCCTTAGAAGCGCTTTGTTGCATCCTTGCTGCCTCGAATTGCGTGATGGGTCTTGGCCTTGGTGAAGCCCTTTCTGCTAGTGGCTTCACCCTTCGTCGTTTCATTTGTGTTTGGCCTGTTTCTTTTCGAGAGAAGCGTGAAGTAGATTCTCGTATGAAGTGGAGTATGGGTGGGGCGCACACCCATTCGATAAGAGTGCTCTGTGGATTGGTTAGGTGTATTTTGGCTGGGCTTTGTGGGTGCACAATGTGGCTAGCCCCGAGGTGTATGCGGGATAAGATGACCCTTTCGATAACGTTGCCAAAGAAGGGGTGGGTTCAGAGAGGGAAGGCTTCTGGCACAGGTGGCCGTGGAGGAGCAAGCTCCTCGCAGGGTGGTCGAGGGAGTGGAGAATGTAGGCGGACTCAGGTTACCTGAAATTGTGGTAGTAATACTCTGGGGTGTGGTAGTCAGCGCAGTGAAAAAGGCATGGTAGCATGTGGGCTTTTTGGTCCGCTTAGATTTTCTACAGCTCAGCAGGACCTGGTACAATCTCTCCATGACCTTCGCACATGATAGGACTCACAAGGAAAGACATGAAACTGTGATGGAGATACTTAATCAACTGCATAATTTTCAATGCCACGTCCGTGAAAGCATAGTGATGGCTTGGCCAAGGCATAATCTTTTCGTTGAAAAGGTAGAAAATATGGAAACCTAGCTAGCTCACTTTGAGCAACATGTTAGATGCACATATTTCCCTCCTCGCCCTCCAGGGACAGGGCTAGATAATCCATCTTTAGTTACTTTGAATGATTAAACATGGTTACAGGTGTTTTGGCTATTTTGAATGTTTTCTGGTGGTTTTGGCCTTAGGCTCTGGATTGCTCCTTTTAGTCTCTTTTTGCTCGTATGTAATGTTCAATTAGATCTTTCCAACAAACCTAGTCGGGGTGAGACCAATAGTTTTTTTTTTATCTATGTACTCCTTTTTTTTTTACTAATGAATAGATTATTGACTTACAAAAAAAATATTAAATTTTCAATTCATGAAATTTTAGAATATTAAATTTATAAAAAATAATAAATTGAAATAAAAATAATTGATAATAAAATGTACACTAAAGGACATTTATGTTTTCTTATTAATTTATAAAAGGAAACAGTGTGACACTCTATTTAAAATTGGAATTTATCAATGACCGCTTCACTAAGGGAGCAATACCATACCAAATGCGTTCATATTGGGGGATATATATTGAAGAAAAAATGGCATAATGTATTGAGCATATAATAGGGGTAAAGGGTTTTCATATTGACGGGTATAAAAAATGGAGCTCAAAGTTAATGAAAAATATAAAAGGCTATAAAAAATATTAATAAAAAAATAGATACTCACAATATCTAGTGAAAGTATGAGTTTTTTAAATTGGAAAAGTATATCGGGCTTGTATTGGTAGGGGGTTAAATAATGTGATTTTAGAGGTATTTCCAATATGTAGTCAAATTAAGGGTATTGCTTAGTATGCCACGAATGAATATGACATATAAGAGGTTCATTGAGTAAAACCCCCTTGTGGATGACTCATATTTGTGTTGTTTTTTGTTTTGTTTTTTTATGTTTTCTTATTAATAGTGTAACACTCTACTTAAAATTGAAATCCATGGATGACTCATATCGTGTTGGTAGAAAATAACATGTCTATATGGGTACTCAATTTGGAAGAGAAAAATCCTACTTTAATTAATATAAAACAAATTGCTAAATGTGAAAAGTCAAATTTTCAAAAAAAACAAAACAAAGTCTAAATCTAGATTTTTAAATTTGAAATAATAGTTAACTAGCTAAAATGGAGCATAATTTGCATAATTTAGGCTTGAAAAGCGATTACTTCTAATTTTATATCAACAACAAAAACTAGCTTCATTATAAGTTTCGTACATGCAAGTCTATAACATGCATGCACCATGTGGCCACAAAATCTTGCATGCCTTGTGGAGGGGTACCCTACAAGGCAGTCACTGGACCAAGTAAAAATAATAAGGTAGTATCCCCATGTCACCGTAGCTACTACCGCTTGTTATTTATAGATTTTCACCAATGGGAGGAGTCCCTATATATGGGGCACCTTAGATATATTCTAGGTTTATAGGTATATGGTGACATAAAAGGCTTCTAAGGGATGAAACAACTTAGGAACAATTCTAACTTCCTACTGATCAAAGTCCCCAATGAGGGAGCCTATGTGAAGAGTATCTTCTTTTTGGGCCCCCCTAAGCCTTAAAACTACCCTATTAGAGAAGTCTTCCCCTTGCTAATACCCTTTTGTAATGTAGATTAGAAATTAGGAATTTTTGTATCCATTGCCAAACTCACCCTCCCCTTTTCCCAATTCCAACGATGCATCAAAATTTTTCTCTCATTTTTCTTGCAAAACTCTGTATCAGAAGTCTATGGTTGGAAATAAAAAGATGATGGTAATGTCCAATCTGATATTTTTCTGGATTCCCGGATGTCGATGCCATATCAGGGAAATATTCCCTCCTTTGTAGATCCTTTCATATCAAAGATTGAAAGTTGAAAAAGATTGTTGTGAAATGTTTTTGATACACATTTAATCCTTTCAATTTCATAGTGCCAACTTTAGTAGTAGATTTCATTAGCTATCCCTTTCCTCCTCTAAGAGTGGGCCATGGCCATGAAAGTTATTTTTTCTTCAAACCTTTTCGCAAGGGGTATATATTGTCTTTTTCCATGAGATCTTTTTGCTCTCTTTGATCTGAAAAATCACCATTGCTCGTAAAATCTATTTGTGCATCCTTGCAACATTAATGATGGGATCTTCTGATTTCACCTCATCGATCCCCACACACACTGTTGGATTAAAGGGACTTGACCCAAGTTCAGAGTTGTTCACGCCAACCAAAAAAACCCTAACTGCTGCCCCTTTCAGTAACAACCTACATAGCATAGGCTGCAGTCTCAGCTAAAGCAGTATTGGGGGGTGCTAGGACTAGGTTTCTGCATCCAGGGACGTGATAAATGGTTTTCAAGCTCTGACAGTTCAGATCCGCCTTCATGCAGACTAATATCCTTCTAGGGCTCGTCACCGTAACTAAGTTAAAATGGCTTCCTTAACTTCGCGAAGGTCTACGATCAGTCTTTGTGGACCTTAAGGAGACAATTTATCTATTTTCACGCGTCAATAAACAACCCTAGATCTAAGTTCGCGCAGATCTATCCAATTCATCAGAAAACATAACAGAAATAGATTTTAACTTCGCGAAAGTAGATAACTACTCATATCATGCATCATTAAGGTAGATTCAGTGATTTCACACAACATTCATTCATTATTTCATAAAAAACATATCATTAGGTAAAAAAATATAACATAAACAAATTCGATAGAAATGCATAGTAATTCTTCAAAATCAGTGTTTATTGATCTTCAATGTTCAGATTACAGAATCTTTTACCCTATGCACTCTGCTATAGGGGTCCGCACACTCAGCTGCAGGAGCCTTCCCCTTCTCGCCTAAGTACAGGAAGCAGAGCCTTCTTGCCTTAGCACTTCGCTCAAAACAATCTCTATCTTCACTTAGCTTCCATCATTACCAATTAGTTATCTCTACGACTTGCTATGACTCGAATATATAGACTTTTCAATACAATACCATGGTCTGCAAACCATGGGTGAGTCTCAAAACCAGCTTACCTATCTATCCAAATAAGGGGCTAATACCCCTTTGACTCCTGACTATCTGCGTGCTCCGCATCCACATTTTGCGAAGACTTTACATCTTTTTACAAAACTTAGACAAAATTTGGGTTAACTAACCCCAACACTGACCCTAAGGGCCCTATCCCAACAAGCCCCCAACACAAAGATCGTGACTTGCCCTCGACTCACTCAGTCGGCACCATGATCTTGCTGTGAAGACTGCCCAGCTCAACCTACGTCATTTCAAATCCAACAACACTTTATGTCACAGCCTGTTCTACCTCTTCGACCAATTTCTCCATTGTTGGCCCCAACTAGTGCATTTGAAATTTCTATGGAAACTTTGTGAACTTACTATCATATAAAAACACCACATCATCTACCTTGAATGTGCGCAGCTTAATATATCGATCATGCCAGGATTTCTCGTGTTCCTTTTGCACTTGCTGATGAAATCCTACTAGGAAACGGTCTTCCTCTAACTCCATGAGCTGCGCGAGCCGTTCCTTCAAGGTCTCACGATCAACCATTTCAGTCAAGGCTGCAGTCCTTAAACTGGGCACAATATACTCCATTCGAATGACTGCTTCAATTCCATAGACCAGCCTGAACGACGTTTGTCCTATCAATTTCTTGCAGGTCATCCTATAAGCCCATAATACAATAGGTACGTGCATGTCCCAGTCATTCCTATATGCATTTCTTACCTTTGTCAATGCGTGCTCCAAAATTTTATTAAAAGCTTCCACCGTTCCGTTACACATTATTTTGTCATGCCTCCTGCACTTCTCTATGACATACCCTAAACTGCTTGAAACATGATCATCATACAATATACTCATCCATGTATGCAAGTTCATATCCCTCTTTTAACTTTGCTTGGAAAATATCTAGATCTTTCCCTGAAGAAATGGCTCTTAAAACCCTAAAATGAGAGTCATCGCCCTTATGAAGCTTAAAACCACGATGATCGCCTGTTGCACCTTGTTAAGACAATGATGTCATCGCTTTGTTATCTCTCAGACCCGTGATAGTCTTGAAAAGGAAGTTTTCCCAAAGAGGATGAGAAGCTTCGTGATCTAGAAGCTTCCAGAGCAGCGAGATGGAGGTGGTTTCACATAGATGAGGTCAAACCCTATTAATTTGACCTCTTGGTTGAGATGTGGGCCTAATCCTATCTTTGGAGGAGGCCTAACTCCCTCTCCCAGCCTATAAATTCCCCCTCTACCATTCCCATATGGTTGATCTATGTCCAATTGCACCCCTATGCTGAGCCTGTGCTTAAAGGCTATTCATTAAACTTGGAGAAGGAGTGTTGGAGAGTTTCTTGGCTTGAACTTGGATTACCACTCAAGGAGATCCTTTCAACATCAAGGTTATGGTTGTAAGCTTCCCCTTTATTCTTTAAATAATAATACGATTGCTGGTTCATCTTCCCAAAATATATATGTTCATGTATGTATTGGCTTGGCATTCATTGATTAGCTAAGTAGGTTATTATTAGATTTGCTATTGGTTTTGGCATGCTTTTTTGTCTCTTGGTCACTTGTGCAGGGACATATGCATTGAAAGAAGCAGGAACAAGTCCATGACACAAGTGGTTTGAGGATCTCAACAAAGGAAATCGGATTAGCATCAGATCAAGGTAGGCCACCTCTCTTCTTCTACTTTTCAATGATAATCTAGCAAGATGTCTAGTTGATTGTCCCTTCAGTTGCTAGACCCACTCATTGGGCTAAAGGGATTGTCTCTATCTGCAAAGAGGATTAACCTTGTCAACAAAATGATGACTCCATTAGGGAGCCTATGACCCTTTCCTTCCCTTCCTTCACCTTGTCTTTTGACAAGTTTGATCAACCATTGATTTTTAGACTTCATTGCTTGTTTGTAGTTAGTGTCACTGTTTGATAGATGCCTGAAGATTGTTAACTTGAGTTGTTTTTGAAGATTTTGGATTTATTTTTTGATTTCCTCGACCATCGTATATTTGACCCTGACAGTCACGATAATATTGCAGTTTTTTTAGTTATAGTAGCGATGATCGCTACTTTACTCCTGTCAGGTGCGATGATTGCAGAAATTAAGAAATTTAGGGTTTTCTCTCTTATTTTCAGTTCTATTTTCTTTCTTCCTATGATTTACCAATGTGTTCTTCATTGAATCTATCATTGTTTGATTGCAGTTGTCCTTTAACTTGGCTTGAGTGCCCTTGAAGTTTGATTAGCCTTTTAGGGTTCTAGGTCTTCTAGGTCAAGCTTCATCCACTCGTTGGTCTTCCCATTAGAAATAAGAGATCAATTGCTTGTGTTAAAGAGTCTTTGTGTGTTCAGACATACTTTGCATATCACTTTTTGGTTCCTGTATCTTAAGTTGTTTTCATTAGTGGATATTGTGAAAGTTACTTAAGATTTGTTTGACGAATGGTAGATTACAAATCAATTGTCTCATTGGAATCAAAAGAAAGTATTTGCTTTGAAGTTTTTGTGTTTTGAAGTGAAAATGCTATTCTTTTCATAGTTTTCAAAGCATTTTGAGTTGCATTCAAATCATTGATGGGAAAGAGATTTTCATATTTGTTGGCTTACTTGGATTCTCTTTTACTTTGCACTATATTACATTAGTTGCATTTTGAAAAAGAGAAAAAATCATCATTATATCTTAAGGAATTTTGCTTTAAGATTTGTTTTGGCATTGCACTTGCTTATCATATGAAAGATTAGATTCCATATTTTTTATTTAACATTTGAATATTGTTTTGGATGCATTTTTTCATTTGGTTTGATGCATGATTTGAGTGATCTTCTTCCCTACATAGATAGCTTTCATCGAATTGAAGGATTTCTTTTCGTCATCTAGTTTTCATTTTAGGAATAGGTAACATCATTAAGGCCTCGAAATTGAGACATAATTATAAGATCAACTTTAAAATCTATCAATTAACCTAAGGAGCATTTGAAACATTAATGATCATATCTAGTGGTCTAGGTTAGAGACGTGTTCCCACGTCTTAAAAAACTTAGCGGCCATTGTTCGCTTCGGCATTAGACAACGCTAGCACAGACTTGTGCCCCCCATACCGTCGAGTATATAAACGGAGATCCCCCTAGGTTGCAATCCTTTATCCGTAGGAAGCTGAGTCTGTCGCTCTGTAAACGTGATACACTGAACACAACATTTAGGGAGATTGCCTGCATGTACGTGAATTTGTTGGCTGAGGTGTATATTGTAGTTCACGGTTACTTGGTACTCCTTTTCTCTAGATTCACTTGAGCAGTCATTTGATCTTTTCTGACTCTCTAAATTTGAAAATATCATCGAGCACCTTGTCCTTTCAAGCTTGCAAAACTATTGAAAGTGACTAGAGTCACCTTTTCACCCTTTTCTCGACTTTTAAAAGATGAAAAGGAAATGTTTTTGTTTCTAAAATTTAACTGCCCACGATAAACATGTCGATCCCAAGCAGTTGCTTCTTAGACCAAATTGAGTAATTTCCTTTTAATTTCAAGATTGTTAAATCCCCAAGCGAATTTTTCCTTTCCTTTTTTGTTGTGGAGAGGAAGCCATCGTGGTTGACCATTGAGTTCATCTCATAGTTTCCCTTCATTGTCTGATACTTAATGGTCCTCCCCAAGAGTTCAATCGGAACTTCCACAGTCGCTTGAGGATCAAGGTATTGAACATGGAATTGTTCTGAGTATTCAACCTTTGTCTTCTCGTCCGCCTCCATCATATTCCTAGTCACCTCAAGAATCTGATCCAGATTCCTTTGATAATCCTATCTGGACCCCTGAGAGTCCGCAGACTCCTGAAAGTCCGCAAAGGCTGGTTGTTTATCCATCGAACCCATTGTTTGTTCCTGTTGTGATATCTCCTCAGCACCCTTATAGTCCGTACGATCATCTTAGTATTCCTTTGGATTTATCTCCTCATACATCTTTGGTTCCTCATCACAAGTTGTTTCCATTCATGGAGTCAGAAGGTGAAATCCCAGTCTCCTCTCTGGGTCATTTGGAAGTTTCTACTACCCATACTCCTCACATAGACGATGAGCAGGGATATGAGTTCCCTCCAGAAGGCTTTCCTTATACAGGAAGAGCGTCGTCTCCCTCCTATCCTGAAACTAGTGGACCCATGTTCCCACATGATTATACCACTTCCGCTCAGTTAGTCTCAGGTACTCCTAGTGCCTCGTCATTGCATCAGAACCCCATCTAGTCTTCTAACGCTATGACTACATTAGATCTGTTCGTTCAGAACATGACCTCTCAACCGATTGTACAAACTGCAGTCACTTCAGTTCCGATTTAACCTACCATTCCATCTCAACCTGTTTCATCGTTTCACCTGACTCTTTCGGTTCAATTGACTGTCTCAGGTCAGGTCTCGATAAGTTTTTCTATCCCTCCATCGAGTGGATAGATTGTGCCATTGCTTAGCTGGCAAGATCCGAATATTCCTCTTATGTCAGGCGAAACCAGTGTGAGTATATTACAAACTCACATGGTTGGAATGAGTCAAACCTTTTATGGCATTATTCCTAACCCTGTTGGTCTATCCGAGTCAGGTAACGTCCAGTACCAGCAGTCATATATGGCTCAAGTCCCATTCAAATAGGCTTATGTCTCATATGGTTCGCAAGCCTTGGTTAATCTGCCTTACATTCCTCAAGATGGACCTTATGTTCACCTTGACCAACCCGCTATTCCTGGTGGGTATGGCGAGATCCAATTCGGGAACTATCAATACCCTCAGGTTATAACCCCAGGAACTGTTCAATTACCCTTACAACAATAAGGAAAACCTTTGCAGCAACAAGGGAAACCTTCGCAGCAACAAGGGCAATCTTTGCAGTAGTAAGGGAAATCTTTGCAGCAGCAAGGGCAAACATTGCAGCAGTAAGGACAACTGCTACAACTGCAAGGGTAACCTTTGCAATAGTAGAAGCAACCTTTGCAACTGCAAACTTAGTTTGTGTATCAGTCCTCTCAACCTTTGTCCTCGCAAGGTCAACCTTTACAGCAACAAAGCTAGCCTTTGTAGTAGCGACAAGGTAAGCCTTGGCAGAAACAAGATTTATATGTGTATTAGTAAGGTCAGCCTTACAAGGTGAAGATCAACCCCTGCATCACCAGGGTCAATCTCCTTACATCCAGTGTCAATAGGTTCAACAACCTTATAACCTGTATGTCGCATACAATGCTCATCAACAGCCTATGGTAGGGCAGTATCAAACCTACCTGGGACCGAATCCGCCTTATGGGTAAGGTAACCCTCAGTGGGGACAAAATCAAATTCCATATGGACAAAATCCTCCACTGTCGGGGAAAAATATTTACCAACAAGGATGGCCTCCATAGTTTGGGTCTCCTCAAAGACCCTATATGTCGTTTAACACAAAATTTCCTTTCTTGGCTACATTGGAGCCGCCTAATGTTTCGAGGTTCATGAATGATCCCATTCTTCATTTTCCTTACTGGGCTCCAGTTCCGACAAAGATTCCAAGCAATTGCCGCAAATTCGAGGGAAAAGCGAAGGAGGATCCACAAGCCCACGTGATGACATATCACCTCTTGTGCTCCTCCAATTCGTATGTCGATGATTCTATTCGTATTCGACTATTTCAAAGAACTCTCACAGGTGTTACTGCTAAATGGTATGTCGAATTTCCTCAAGGTACCTACAGTGACTTCAACTCTCTCTCTATGGCTTTCCTCACTCATTTCCAATTGCCAGTTCGCTATGAAACTATCACTCATTTTCTTATGTCCCTCAAACAAGACACCGCGACCCACATGTCTAATCATATCCATGAATGGAGATGTCAAAGTCGCCTCATCAAGTTTGAGATTGCTGATGAGTTGTAGATGGAATGGTTCACAAAATCATTTGTCAGCAAAATTTCTAAGGACATAACTATGGGTGGATGTGTTATTGAAGAGCAAGCTATCACTCGTGCCTAGTATTTAGACTTGGTCTATTCGCAATCTGGCACATTGTATGAGATGTTACCTAATGCTCTGAGACCATCAATAGATCTAACAACATTGAAGTCCCCGTATAGACCACCCATTGACAGTGTGACTGGTTCTGTGTCTCAGACTCCTGTGGAAGCTTCTTTGAAGTAGAAATCTGTCTCGAACACTAGTTCCAATAATCCCTCCAAGAATTCACTCGGTCCTAGTAAAACCTCTGAGGTTCATGTTGTCCAGTCTACCACAACAGATAAGACCTCTAAAGCTAAAAAGAAGGGCGAAGGTAAGGCCAAAGCTGATGCCCCAAAACAGGACCCTCCTAAACCTTATTCTAAAGATGTTTCTCGAAGAGGATCATTACACTAAGGATTAGCCCCGACGATATGAAGTTAGTCACTTGCTGAAAGGGACTCCAACTGTCTTAAAAGAACCCTTTCCATCATAGTAGATCCAATTGGTAGACCAACCTTAGTCTTCTGCTTCCTCAGGTTCCAAAGTGTTCATGATGCAAGGTTCATCACCTATCTCGATCACTACTTGAACTAAGGACTATAAAGCCACATCTAAGCAGACGATGGACAATGAAGTCGCTAATACTCCTTCTACTTCTACTCCATCTAGTTCTGGTCTGCTCCATATCGACTGCCCTAATAGTGAATCCGTCATTTGACCACCTCCTAAAGGTGTTATTTGGAAGTCATCTTTCAATCCGAATGTTAGAGCTATGCAACATGACAATATTGTTGAGAATTTAGCTCAAGCACCTTTGACAATGTTTGCCTTGGAAGTTATTCAATCCTGTCCAATGCAGCGGAAGTCACTACTATTTGCTATAGGTGCTATCGATCCTTCTAATTTGAGTCTGATTACTTTCGATCTAGAGAATCACATACCTCGTCTTCCTCATTAGATTGCATTTCTGATACAGGTCCTTATTAAAGGAAAGATGATTCATCGAATGATTATTGATGAAGGTGCCTCGACCTGCATCCTGTAAGTATCGTGTTGGAAAGCCATTGACTCTCCTCCTCTTAAACAATCTCTAAACATATTGGAAGCCTTTGATGGCAGAGGTTCACAACCATACGATATTCTCACAAACTTGCCAATTACATTTGAAGGAAAGACTGTTGAATTAGAAGTAGAAGTTGTAGATGCCAATCTCAACTACAACCTTTGTCTGGGGCGAAGCTGGACTCACGCCATGTTTTGTGTGGTGTCTTCTTTGTTCTGCATACTTCATTTTCCTCACGAAGGAAAAATAGTCATGGTTGATAAACTTTCTTTCTTTTCTTTTGGTTCATCGAAAGGTAACATTCCTTATGTGAGCAATACTAAGATTCCTTACAAGAGTGTGGGAGTAGGTCTCTTTAAAGACTCTACTTTAATGGGTACCTTTTCCCTCCCACCACCAAATGTTCATTCAGTCAATATGATCTCGAGATCTACGGATCCTTGGATTATCCCTTCCGATGATCAAGTTGACTCATTTGGCGATGCTATGCCTTTAAGTCCATTGGAGATAAATTATCAAGGAATTGTCTTAGCTTCGATGGCTGCTTCAGAAAGTCATATTGTCTTCAGTATGAACCTAGACACTTACGTGCCATCTCCTTGGCTTGGTTCTTGGGATTCACTAGATCCTTTGAATTATACATTCCCCAACGACGAGAGTATCGTGGAGGTCATGTCTTTGGATGAAATTCCATGGAACAATATACATCCTCGTTCTTCTTTTCTTCCTAGCCTCGATGAGATGCCTTCTTGTCTTGAAGCGTCTATTTCTCATTTTTCTACACCTCCTCTTTAAACACCTATCCGGGTACATGAATTATTGTTGGAGGATAATAGGGTAAAAATCACTGCGACCCTACCTGTTGACATTTCAACTTACCCTGAAATTGTCCAAATATTTCAACTAGGGGCACCTTTTCCTTGTCATGAGATAAAGTTTTTCATGCTTCCTTTCATGAGATTTTTTCACCGAGTCTCTACCGTTCACCCATTACCATAATGGGGTTTTCATGTCATGACTCATAACCCTCACTCACTCGGGGGGCATGGGGGCAGAGCCTTTTATGAGATTTACTTTATTGTTTGGCTGAGTCGATGCTTACACGTCATATCAATGGTGAAACTCCAGTTTTTTTCTTTTTTGATTTATTACTCGAGTCCGGAAATGGACTCCATTTGAACTTTCTACACATGAAATTCATGTAATAACTTTTGTACATTAGTGTGCTTAATCATTAGTGTGCGTTTTTTTATTTTTGGCGTGTTTGTTTTCTTTGCAGACATATTTTTTTCTACTTACCCTATGTTCCACTCAGTTTGCAGATGTCATCATGTCATTACATTGGTTTTGTTGGTGGTGCTTGTCGTAGCACACATAATCTCTCTTCTACAGCGTGGGTACTCTATGACCCTAATGGCGAGCTGATTAACTTACAAGGTATCTGCCTTGGTTGAACAACCAATAATATTGTTGAATATAGTGCAGTTATTGAACTCTTGTCAGAAGCAGCTTCTCTTGGCATTAGGGATTTAGTTGTCGAGTTGGATTCGCAACTCATTATGTTACAATTAAACAATTATTACTCAGTAAGAAATCCACAAATATTGTGTATGTATCTACGTGTTAGATTGCTGGAAAGAAATCTTGATTAGATTACATATCAACATATTCCACATAATTTAAATACATTAACCGATACATTAGCAAATTTTGTTCTTGATAGACATTTGCGTCATTTGTAAAACTGAATCATGTTATGCACACATAAGTAGAAATAAAACATATATATATATATATATATATATATATATATATATATATATATAATATATATATATATATATATATCGTGTCTGCCAGAGTGTTTACATCAAAATGTCCAAAAATAGAGTGTATAGAGTGTTCTAGGACACTTGGCTTTCAAAGCCTACAAAATGTGTAGAAGACTAGATAAACTATCAAACTGCACGGTGCTCATGATAGCACGAGACCACCCTGATCACTCGGCCTAACAGCCGACACAATCTCGCAGAGACTCCCACAGTGTGTCTCTGCCAACACAGTTGAATATCATCGATAGTGGCATAATCTGGAGCCCCTCAAGTGATTGCTTCCAGATTGTGTTCCATCTCAACTAAGGGGTCAACCCCTTCCTCGTAGTCCGCACCCACTATCAGATGGGCAGCTCGTAGTGCTATTGGCAACACGTCTGGTGGTCTCTATGGTCCCACATCTGCTTACCCTGTGTTCCACTCTGTTTGCAGATGTCATCAGGTCATTACATTAGTTTTGCTGATGGTGTTTGTCGTAGCACACGAAATCTCTCTTTCGCAGCATGGGTACTCTATGACCCTAATGGCGAGCTTATTAACTTACAAGGTATCTGGCTTGGTTGAAAAACCAATAATATTGTTGAATATAGTGCAATTATTGAACTCTTGTTAGAAGAAGTTTCTCTTATATCAAATATTGCATATGTATCTACGTGTTAGATTGCTGGAAAGAAATTTTGATTACATTACATATGTACATATTCCACATAATTTAAATACATTAACCGATGCATTAGATTTTTTTTTTATTGATAAACATTTGCGTCATTTATAAAACTGAATCATGTTATGAACACATAAGTAGAAATAAAACATATATATATATATCTATATATTATATATTATATATATATATATATAATATATTATAATATTGTGTCTACCGGAGTGTTTACATCAAAATGTCAAAAATAGAGTGTTCTCGGATACTTGGCTTTCAAAGCCTACAAAATGTGTCAAAGACTAGATAAAATATCAAACTACATGGTGCTCATGATAGCACGAGATCACCCTGATCACTCGGCCTAATGACCGATGTAGTCTCGCAGAGACTCCCACAATGTGTCTCTGCCAATGCAGTGGAACATCATCGACAGTGGCATAATCTAGAACCCTTCAAGTGATTGCCTCCAGATTGCATTCCATCTCAGCTAAGGGGACAACCCCCTCCTCGTAGTTGACACCCATTATCGGATGGGTAGTGCATCATGCTATTGGCGACATGCCTGGTGGTCTCTCTAATCCCACATCTGCACATTTATCATAAGTTGAGTCTCAGTTTACACTTTTATAAAAATCATAAAACTTGAAAAAATCCAAAAAATAAGTTTTTACTTGTGTCGGTCTACTGTTCGCCTGGTGACAAAGGTAGATCTGGATCCCCCCTGAAATTTGTGCTAGCATAAGCGTAGTCATCTACTACAAGTAGTTGGCATTCAAGCCAAGCAAAGAAATGTGGTGGATAGTGCGTATGTTGACCCGTGCCTCCTCGAGGCATGAGCTAGCTCCATCTCACGAGCCTCGTATCTCGAGGGGCAAGATGTGGTACTTCTGCCCACTAATACCAGAAGAGGGGCACTCACTCCAAAAAGAAGGTAACCAGTATAGAGATGAACTTGAATTTCTTCAAGTGTCTGTGCTTACCCTTGGTCAATTGTTTCTTCATGTTTGTCAATAGTCCTTCACACTAGTTGAAGATGGTGGGGGTCAAACATCTGCTGGAATTGATACTTTGAAGCCTCATGCAATGCTTGCGTGCTGGATACACGCACCAGGTGAACAAAATTATTTTCAAAACGAGGTTGTTGGTGATTGTTGCTATCTTCACCTTACCTCTGTTGGTTATCTCGGCACCATGGCAGTATCTCTAGACTAGACTCCTGGTACTCTCACCTCCTTGGCGAGATCCAAAGAGTTGAACTACTTCTCAGCGGCAAGATAATCATGTGATGAAATAGATGTCCATCTCTTCAAGTTTTATTTCTTTCCCTTTTATGATGAAGATCTCTCGATCTACATCCCAAAGGCTGATCAAATAAGGTAGCAACTCCACCTGACCCCTCAACCCTGTGGTCCTAAAGAATTTCAGCAGTCCACAATCCCTCAGAGCATTTATGCATGTCAGATCCTAAGATGCTTGGAAATATTCAGCCTCATGGCCTCTTTCTTTCCACTCCAAGGCCGTATTCTCCTGCAAAACAACATTTAAACACCTATTAATGCCTTTTACATGGATAGAAATCAACATTTTTTTTCTTAAAAGAGAGATTTTTATCTCAAGAAACCGCTCTCGGTGCCATCATGCTTGTTTTTATAAATAGTGCGATGGCATCATGCGAGCGTTTGGGCTCGAGCACGACCATCGCAGGTCCAATGACAATACCTGTGATGGTCGTCGGTGACCTAAAATTTCAAAATCCTCCTTTCTAGCATGAAATTTACCATTTAAATTGCATAAAAAGTAATGAAATGCAAGAGAAGGGATGAGGCTCTTACCTATCACAAATGGATCGTGAAATGGTGCCCTGGATCTCCCATAGCAGCCACTTGAAAATTAAAAGAATTAGGGCACAAAAGCACTTTCAGAGCTCAATTTGGTAAAATGGTAAAAAATGAAATTACTTTTACCTATTTATAACTTTTGAAAGTCATTTTGTCAAATATTTTCATAATATTTTAATATTTTCTCTCAATATTAGTGATGGGTGTGTTTCTTGTGCAGTTACAAGTGCCTTCAATGTGAACAATGATTATTATTGACCGATTCTGGGAGTTTTATTTTATCTCTTTTTCAGACTCATTAAATAAATGAAAAAGGAACCCCCCTAGAGTCATATTTCAGCTCCTTTCTCACTTTCAAAAATTGAAAAGATTGTTGAGTACTTGTCATCTCAAACTCGTTAAAGTAAATGAATTGACGCCACCTTAGTATATGTTTACCCCTTTTTCAGGCTGAGATTGACTATTTACGAAAAAGGTACACCTTGGTTGACATGGTCAAGAGGTTCCCTTAGATATTGTTTTCTACCTTTTCGGATTCGAGGGACAAATTACGAAAAGGGACATGATGGAGTTTTCTTTTTCATTTCTTTTTCAAACTCTCTAAACATGAAAAATACACCGAGTTATTCTTACGTCGAAATCGTTAAAAACTTTACGACGAAAGACTTGTCACCATGATGAGACCGAGCTTCTCCTTCCTAGGGCTCATAAAACTTACTAGGATGGATTCATTCGAAGAATGAACTTACATAACAAGCATATGCTATCCCCTTAAAGCGTGCGATAAAAATAATTGGGGTAGTCGCTAGAAATAGCGGGGAAAAATGAAGATGAGACATCATTTGTATAAGCAGCATGTTGCTCTTGAACATGACACTCTTCTGCTGTCTTGACGGGTTTGGGATATCCTCACTCAGTCACTTGTCCTCCTGGATTTGGGTGGTCCATTTGCCTCTCATTTGACTATTCCACACTCTCATCATGACCTTTAGTCCCATGTTAAGTCAAATTCTTCCACACTCCGGAGTCGTGTCGCCAATATGTTCAAGAGAAGTCCAATCTGCAGTTATTTACCTATACATTGTTTGAGTCATTACTACAATCTTGAATATTATTCCACTTTATTCCTTGTTTTGTGTCGAATATGGGGGATTCATCATTGCCCTCCTTCGACGAGTCACTTCTTGTTGAATTCAGCTCATTATCTAGGAAGATGACTTGGGAACTCCCTTTCAGTACCTTAGAGTTGGCATGCCCTAATGGCCAGTTCTTCACATCCGACAACAGGTCTTCATTATTGACTTCCAATCATGTGATTCCACGAGTGTTTGACTTCAGCCTCATTATCACATTCATGGATTGTACTGTTGTACCTTGAGAGCCATTTTCATTATTGGCGGTTTCTCTCGTACCTGTTAATGATCCACATCATTGGCTGGTAATAAGGTGGTTTTGTAGCATGTTCGACTTCAACACTTTTATTCGCGTGTTTGAATTCGTACATTGATTGGGTCGAGATGTAGCACAGGACCCTGAGTCTTGTTTCTTATGACTCAGGATGCATGAAGTTTTATGTCATTCATGATTGTACACATGTTTCTACTATACGGATGGCTATGACCATACCATGAGACTTTATATTTATGATGATCCTTGTTATCTAGATGGTTTTGCACATACCGTGGATCTTTTATCTAGTCTTCATCATCCAGATGGCTGCTTCCATGCTATGGATTCATGTCTTGATCTCAGATATGTATATGTACATGCGTCCTTGATTTGCAGGTCTCCTCACTGTGCGTGTCCTCGTCCTTTCCAAAAGACTCGTAAAGCATTTCAACCATCACTCCTCATTCTACGTTCATGCTTTAGGGGGCATTTGTTACACAGTATTTTTTCATGCCTCTTGCATTTCCTTGTGAAATAGCTTGAAGTGCCCAAAACATGATCATTATACAGTATACTCATCCATGTATACAAGTTCAAATCCCTCCTTTAACTTTGCTTGGAAAATATCTATAGATTTCCCTGAAGAAATGGCTCTTGAAACCCTAAAATGAGAGTCATCGCCCTTATGAAGCTCAAAATCGTGATGATCGTCTGTTGCACCTTGTTAAGACAACATTGGAATTTCTTTGTTCTCTCTCATACCTGCGATGGTCTCGAAAAGGAATTTTTCCGAAAGAGGATGAGAAGCTTCGTGATCTAGAAGCTTCCAAAGTGATGAGCTAGAGGTGGTTTCGCATAGATGAGTTTGAATCCTCCTAATTTTAACCCTTGGTCTCATCCCTATGAGATACCTCTTTGATATTTGGGCCTAATCCTATCTTTGGAGGAAGCCTAACTCCCTCTCCCAGCCTATAAATTCCCCCTCTGCCATTCCCAAATGGTTGATCTATGTCCATTTGTACCCTTATGCTGAGATTGTGCTTAGAGGCTATTCATTAGACTTGGAGAAGGATTGTTGGAGAGTTTCTTGGCTTGGACTTGGATTACCACACAAGCACAACCTTTCAACATCAATCTTATGGTTGTAAGCTTCCCCTTTATTCTTTAAACAATAATAAAACTGCTAGTTCATCTTCCCAACATATATATGTTCATGTATGTATTGGCTTGGCATTCCTTGATCATCTAAGTAGGTTATTATTGGATTTTCTATTGGTTTTGGCATGCTTTGTTGTCTCTTGGTCACTTGTGTAGGTACATAAGCACTAAAAGAAGCAGGAACAAGTTCGTGACACAAGCGGTTTGAGGATCTCAACAAAAGAAATCGGATTAGCATCAGAGCAAGGTAGGCCACCTCTCTTGTTCTACTTTTCAATTATAATATAGGAAGATGTCTAGTTGATTGTCCCTTCAGTTGCTAGTTCCACTCATTGGGCTAGAGGGATCGTCTCTTTTCGTAGAGAGGATTAACCTTGTCAACATGTTCCATTCGCCTGTGGATGATAGGGTGTGCTCTTCTGATGATATACCTAAAATTATTTCAACATTGCACTAATCGTTTCATTCAAAAAATGCGTACCCCTCTCACTCATCAAAGTCTTCGGGCATCCAAACCATGTTAAGACCTATTCAAACAAAATTTTCGCAGCAGTGGCCGAAGTACAATCCCTCACTGGTTGTGCTTCTGCCTGTTTGGTTAAATACTATGTTGCAGTAATAATATATCGTATGTCTGTCTTCTTTCCTAGTGGTTGTATTGGACCTATAAAGTCAATGGCCCACTTATCAAATACCTGCAGCGAGACTTGAGGATTTAAAGGAAATTCGTCCCTTTGTGAAGGCTTCCCCGTCCTTTGGCAAGCATCACACTCCTTACAGTATGCCTTAAAATCTTTGTGTAATGTAGGCCACCATAACCCAACGTGCAATATCTTATGTGCGGTTGCTTTCCCTGCATAGTGGCCTCCTGCCACTCCTCCATGAGCTTCAACTAGGATACTAGCACGTTCAAAATCTAGAACATACCTACGTAATATCTTATCCATTCCCATTTTATATAAATGACTGACAATTACTAAAAAATCTGTTGTGAGAACTACTAACTCCTTCTGTTGAGTGTAATAGCCTTCCAGAGTTGTTCCCATCGTTAATAACTGAATAATATCGACAAAATGATCATCCACGATGCACACCGCAAAGAGCTACGCATCTTTCATTCCTTCCTCCAACTATTGGTTCCTCACCTAATTCAATCCTTGATAGATGGTCTGGGCCTGCATTCAGCCTTCCAGGCTTCACAATCACCTTGAAGTCATACTCTTGGAATAGTAGCAACCATAGACATATCTTTCCCCCCAGTGCAGGCTTATTGACCAGGTATTTCAGCGCTGAGTGATCTGTATACATTTTGAAGTGTCCGCCCAAAAAATAATGTCTGGATTTATGCAACATGTAGACCATCACCAACCCTTCACACTCTGTGGTGGAGTAATTCTTTTCAGATTTGGATAAATATCTGGTTGCGAAAGCTATCAGATGATTAAGCTCTCCCTCTCCTACTTGTGTTAATACTGCTCCTAGAACAATGCAAGAAGCATCAACATGCACATGAAACTCCTTTTTCCAGTATGGAAACACCAAAATAGGAGTTGTCACCATTTTCTCCTTCAAGACATCCAGACTGCGTTGACAGTCTTCATCCCAGCAAATCATCGCATCCTTCTTTAACAATTTCTCCATCGGCACGGTTATCTGGGCATACGCCTTGATAAATTTTTTGCAGTACCCAGTGTGTCCCAATGTCGCACACAATTGTTTCACATTCCTAGGAGGTTCCAAATTCACAATTACTGTGATCTTCGTATGGTCCACCATCAATCCTTGCTTACAGACAACATGGCCAAGCAAAATCCTGAAAGGCACACAAAATATACATTTCTTTAAGTTTAGCATGATCTGATACCTTCAACATGTATCCAACATGAGGCGCAGACTTGCAACATGTCGCTTCACCAATCCAAACACGGTCCAACTATCAAGATATACTTCTAGGAACTTATGTATAAATTCTTTGAACGTTGCGATCACTAACCAGGAGAAGATTGCAGGCCCATTCTTCAATCTGAATGGCATAAATGTATACTGAAACAACCCCACTCAGTTGCGAAGGTTGTTTTGTTGCGATCCTCTGGCACAATCTTTATTTGATGATAACCCGAAAACCCATCAGTGAATGAATACGTCTGCTGGCCGCCAACATTCTCTAATACTTCGTCAGTAAATGATGTCGGAAATGGATCATGCACACATGCATCATTCAACTTCCATAGATCTATGCATATGTAGATCTTACCCTTCTGTTTCTTTTCTTGGACCACCATAGGGATACCTAATCTGATTCTTCCACAGGTTCAATAATAGAGCTTCCAACATTTTATCTAGTTCTAGGCACACCTTCTCTTTATACTTTGAATTCAGTCAATAAGGCCGCTACTCGATAGGCTTCACATCCGGTTTGAATGTAACCTTCATAACACCTAAATCTCCGACAATCCCTTTCAAATTTGAGAACTTCGTGGGGAATAAGTCCTCGTACTCACGCAACATCTTAGCTACCTTATTAGCTGTATCTTCATCCCAATAATCTCCAATCTTCGCAAACTTAGGTTCTTCTTCAGATCCAATGTTCACCTGTCAAGTCTTTAAAGGCTCTAATATATCCAGGTTCGCCACCTTTGGTCCTTCGACTTCGCACTGTCCTTTAGTCTCTAGAATGGTAATATTCCGTGGGTCATCCTCCTCTTCTTCAATAGTTACATTATAACATTCCAGCGCATGGTGCAACTATGTGCTCAAGTCTGGCTGAGTCCATCCTACTAGTTCCTTCAACATTCTAAATATAGCTGCTTTTATTTCTTGCAGCGCTTCATCAATATTTTCAAAGCCATCCTCAAAGTTGAAAGTTAATAGAAAACTTTCCCTTAAAACATCCCATCCAGCAGTCCCATGGCAAAGCTATGTCTCCAAATACCAGTTCATTGGGATTGTATCTAATGTATGACAGAATATGTGCACCCATTCTTGGTGCGGTTTTGTTCCCCAAGCTTTAGTCCATTGTGCTAAATGATCGTGTGGATCATCCTTCCCACTGTATTTTTTTGTCATTCTAGTATTAGCATAGCCAAACCGTAACTTCATCATTCTCCTGTATTCTCTCCATCCTGCAAAGCTTTCTTTGTGCGTACCCCACCAATGGGTAGGCGTAGTGCACAACACTAACTCCAGTGCCTGGAATCGATGCTCTTCCAATACTTCTCTTTAAAATTAATCTAAAAACAATTCCACATCAGTAAACCCATCATAATGCGTAATATTTCTTACCTCTGTCGAAACACACCTTAGCGACTTGGTCATCATGTTACAACAGAGCATAGATACTTCATGCAGCCTATTCTACCAATTCTCAAGCTCTTCATCTGAATCTGAGGCGCAGGAGCTATCCCTGTCCCACGCAATTAGTCCATCTACTATAAGATTGATCCAATCCTCATCTCACGCTGGTATATTTTATATCTGATCGAGATCATCATCACTTTCTACAAAGTCGCACACAGGTTCAGTGTAATGCACTCCTTCTGCAGGGTTTAGTGGCATGACGACCCAAAGCAACTTCTTCTCAACGGACATCTTCTGCTTCTTTAAGTTGATTACCTCGTTCATATCAATATCTAGTCAATTCCTAGCAGTGCAAGATATGGGTTACTCTCATCCACTATCTCAATGACCTCAAAGTTAGCTAGTGCACTCGCTCCCTCAATATCCACTGTTACATCGTATAAGCGCCCCATTGGATTAATCTTCTACTAATTTTCCATGCACAGCTGAATAGGAGACCACTGTAGTGTGGGTCTCCCCATCCTCTCCCATGTTTTCTTAGGCAAGGCATTCACATCAGACCCTAGATCCAAGATTACCTGGTCCATTTCATAGTCACCTATCTGCACGGTTAACCTCATCTTGTGCCCCGTTCATGCCTTATTCTTACCAATCTTCCTCACTATGCGTTGCTCCCTAGGAGTCTTTTCCTTATTGGTGAATTTGTCTATTAAGTCTTGTAATACTTCGATGACTTTCTGATCATGCAGAAGCTGCATACAAGTCTTTAGGAAGGTAGCGAGAATTGAAGGATCTACTTCTTGAGTCACATTAGTCTCGAGCATTTTCTCCTGAATCCCTAAGGTGGAGGCCTCAACAAAGTTCTTATTTGCTTCCAAGAAAGTTTCCTTAGTGCGATTTAGATCAAAGTCAACTTCCTTCTCAACAGCCTTGCGTACCCATCCATCTTCCTCCGGTTGCTTACCTTTATCTGTGCTAGTTTTTATACCACTTCTCAATACGATATTTATGTTATGATCCTCTTTGTGGGGCTCAACCCTCATCATCGGAATGTTCTGCATAGGCTAGTGGGGATGCACCTTCTTCTCTTGCATCTTTGCCATAAGAACTAGACATTCCTCTATGACATGGTCAAATTGTTTACAATACTAACATGAGGGATGCGTGGGATTTGTACAATCTCATGAAAAGTTCCCTACTTCGCCACAGTTATAGAAAATTTCTAGCCCGCACCCTCATCCTGGTCCAACACCTCTTCCTCTTCCTCTGCCTTGGAATCCTCCACACATTGCACCCACACCTTGATCCTGAGGCCAATTTTCTGCCTGCATTCTATAGGTAGGGGTCCTATCCATCATCAGATCATAACTTCTACAATGGTGCTTATCATGCCCTACAAACTTACAGAAATTACAAAATAACTATTGCGGGGTCTGTACAAATTTCTACAATAGATGACAATTATTAGTATCATGATGTCCTGTAAGACGAATAGCGCACCATAGTGTAGCACCTGCGTTCATCCCAACATTATTCTCAAGCTTCAGGGGTACAAGCCCTCCCCTATAATATAATTTTTAAAGACCCGACAATGGTCCTTTTCATGTCCATGGCTCTTACATTTTAAATACCAGATCTCAGCATGCACCTCCAGCTAAGCTTCCCTTCCTTTATTTAAGCTCTGCAACTCCAAGTGCAGATTCTCCAACTGTGAATGTATCTGTTGTACCCCAAGGTTTGTATCCTAAGTAGGCGATGAATCTAGCCTCATCGTGATCTCCAAGGCTTCCGCTTACGTTACTATTTTATGTTATGGTAGAGGTATTCTTAAATGCGGCAAGAGCGATGCTATAAACTAGTCATGATGCTGGGAATCTCAGATTTTCATGTTATCTTGTTTGATCTGGCACTTCAACCTCTGATCAAAGTCCCAAGGGGTCTCATTGACCTTTTGTTAGATTTCCTTAAATTCAATTACTAACTGTGCCTCTGACTTAGGCTTGTTGAACTCCTTGTTCAAAGCTATCTGAGTATCCGCCAATGACGTGTTGGGGTTATCAGTGCAATACTTTATATACCATGTTAACGTGCGGTCCTATAAGGTTGTAACCAACTGCGCTTTCTTAATATTAGTGTCTTCAATCTTTTGTGTTGTCCAAACAACATCTGCGACAAACCAAAACTGTTCTGGGTCTTCGGTTCCTATTCCTTTAAAAATAAGCATCTTCATCGCGTTTTCCATGTTGAATGGTGGAAGTGGAGGTGTAGGTGTAGGTGAAGGTGTATGGGGCGGAAGTGGAGTGGATGGATGAGATATCCTTGGAATACCCTGCGAAATTAATTGAAATGCACTTCGTGGTGTAGTCAACATTTCCCCTCGTCGTCGCTTGAAGGAGGTTCGATGAGCGGACTATATTTTGGGCTGGATCCTGCATTTCTTCTGAAGAATCTCCTGCGAAACATAGCCCCAAACATCAAGGTAATTATATAACCCTCTTCTCACACAACAACATTTTAATCCAGGTCTTCAATGATTTCAAATACTTAACTCGCGGTCCTTTAAAGATCCTTTGCTCCGCTTCGCTATAGCTGATATTTCTATCGATTGCGAAATAAGTCATAAAACTACTCAACATATGATCAACCTAGTGATCCAGAGCCTATACGATATTGCTTTGTGATGCTTCCAAACGTCGTACTAGTTCAGGAGTCCATACTATAGGGCCTTCGGGCCTCCATGTCCCTTGACTATCAACTAATTTGGACAACCACTGGTATAGTTCTTTAGGGAAGAAACAGAAGAATGTGTCGATCTCGTCAGTGTACAAAATTATCTACAACCACTGCTCCTTGGTTAATTTAGGGCTCCTGTTCTCCTGAGCCACGAATGCGTGCAACTTTCGATCAATCCACTTTTCTAGCTCTTTCTTCGTAGGGAACCATTTATCGCATGTCTCTTAGACAAATCCCGGTCTCAACAATAGAACCATTTGTTGGCTTAAGGGGGCTTGACCCAGGTTCAGAGTTGTTCGTGCCATCCAACAAAACCCTAACTATTGGCCCATTCAACAACAACCTACATAGCGCAGACTATAGTATCACCCAAAGCAGTATTGGGGGATGCTAGAACCAGGTTTCTACACCAGGGACATGTGATAAACGGTTCTCGGGCTTTGACAGTTCAGATTTGCCTTCACGTAGATCAGTATCCTTCTAGGGCTCGTCACTGTAACTAAGTTAAAATGGCTTCCATACCTTTACGAAGGTATACGATCAATCTTTTCAAGCCTTAAGCAGACGATTTATATATTTTCGTGCGGCAGTAAACAACCCTAGATCTGAGTTTGCGCAGATCTATCTGATTCATCGGAAAACATAACAAAAATAGCTTTTAACTTCGTGAAAGTAGATAACTACTAATATCATGCATCATTAAGGTAGATTCAATGATTTCACATAGAATTCATTCATTATTTCATAAAAACATATCATTAAGTGACATAATATAACATAAACAGATTCAACAGAAATGCACAGTAATTCTTCAAAATTAGTCTTTATTGATCTTCAATGTTCATATTACAGACTCTTCTACCCTACGCACTCAGTTGCAGGGGTTTGCGCACTCAGCTACGGATTTACCAAGTCCTCCTGCGCACTCATCTGCAGGAGCCTTCCCCTTCTCTCATAAGTACATGAAGAAGAGCGTTCCTGCCTTAGCACTTTGCTCAAAACAACCTCTATCTTCACTTAACTTCCTTGATTACCAATCAGTTATCTATACAACTCACTATGACTTGAATATTTAGACTTTTCAATACAATACCATGATCTGCGGACCATGGATGAGTCTCAAAACGGAGTTATCTATCTATCCAAACAAGGGGCTAAGACCCCTTTGACTTGTAACTATTTGCGCATTCTGCATCCATATTTCGTGGAGAATTTACATGTTTTTACAAAACTTAGACAAAATTTGGGTTAGCTAACCCCAAAACTGACCCTAGGGGCCCTATCCCAACACACACCTAACACTAAGATGTGCTTTTGTTCGATGTCTTTCCTAGGTCGAATTAATGGCTAACTTGTAGTGTGTTAACAACTTACCTCATTCAAGAAAATGCCTTCCTATTTGCATTAACACCCTTCAGGGCGACATCTCAAGTCTCTACTTAGTTGTTATGCAATTGAGCATTTCTATAAAATATCCATCCAATCCTTACTCTTTATTCTTGTAGTGTTGCATAATTACATTATTCTTTAGCTCTACATTCACTCCCAGCATAAAGGCTTGTGCACACCACTTAGAGGCTCAGCAACACCTAGCTTTATTTCACTCCAAGTAAGTAATTATATTTCAATTTTTTTAAATGAACTCTATATTGTGAAGCTCGTGGTGGTTATTGCAAGAAAAAACTAAAGATACTAAATCGACAGGATGTCCAAATCACGCAAGGGCAAGGGGTAGAATCTCAATATTATAGAGCCCATACTGCTATACCTTCCTATAAATGAATTATTCTATGCAATACAAGAGCTTTTGATGGAAGTGATATACATTGCGACTAGGGTGAAATCTATCACACCTATGCCAATTTTGAGTTAAATACACAAGATGAGGACTATGTAGAAATGTGTAATATTTGAAAGTCCAAGATACACATGATTGCCATGAGGCCACTCGTAATGCCATATAACAACATGACCATGTGGGTCATAGTGTAGGTCATCCTACAATAGGACATCATCGTCAATAATAATGGTGAAGTCGTAACATCTCTAAAGGCTTATGATTTCAATGAAATATACCATCTCAAGCCAACTGAGATCAAACTGAACAAGTAATTCTTAAATAATTTCTTGGCCACCCGCCCTAAATTTATCGAGATTGTAAAAAGTTGGTTGTGGGATAGTGATTCATTCAAGGAATGTGCTTACAAACAATATCCTACATTAGCATTTGTGGGTGTCATTTTTCCACCTCATAGTCATGATAAATAGAATTTATGGTGAGTTCAATGCTTCCCATTTTAAGATTGAGTGGTTTCCCTTGGCAGTGGAAATAGTTTCCATAGGATAAATATTTCACTAATCAAGCATTTTTTCGAGCAAGTTAATGAACACCCTCTTGAAAGTGAAAGACACTCTAGCCAATCAAAGCTCCTCATTTTATATGTCATCCTACTTGATAGATTCTTTTTGTGTTGCGAATGAATTCTTGGAAGTGAACTCGAAGTGGACTCTAGTTCTCCCCCCATGCATTTTTAAAATTAGGAATTGTATGAAAACGACTACCACAAAATCTTTTATGAAATTTGTGACTAGTTCTTGGCCTAAACCCATTAGATACCCTTTGACTTTCCAACACCCAAGATATTCAAAGAAGCGAAGAATGTTATCAGGAAAATAGGAAATTTGTATTATGAGGAGCATTACACATATATTTGAGTATTTGATTATTTTGTGCCCCCTCACTTGATGCCTCAATTGGTTCTTGATAGGCTTATGATCCAAGATATCACATATCAGACTATAGGAGCCAAGGTAGCATTAGCCTTGGCCAACAAAAATAAAAGGTCATGGCCAAGATTCACTATAAGAATAGGCCACTATGCGTTGATGTAGTTTCCCGAGGCCATGAAATAAGTTAATAACATTAGGGAGCTAAATCTCCTCATAGGTGCGAGACCTCCTTTAAACGATCCTAGGGACTTTAATGATGAAGTCATTGATTTGGGTGATTATTAATACAACAAATAAAGGAAAGCGGTTATCCACAGTGTCCTAAAGAGAAAAGATTATAACTATCAAGGAAGAAGCATTCATGAAAGAAATCCTAGAGCAGGGATAATAAGGAGTATAGTCAGTAAGAGAAACCAAAAGGCCACAATAGACACAACCTCAGTTCTAGGAGGATTGGATACAAAAAATAAAGTTGCCACTCAAAGCTTATCCCTAGATGTGGAATAATTAAATCAAATGTTGAAGTTACTGGAACAAAAATTGAAAGACCTATTGCCAAAAAATCTAGTAGGCCTTGTGTAGGGGTACCATACAACAAAATCACTAGATTAAGTGAAAGAAATAAGGTAGTATCCCATTGTCACCACAACTACTACTCCCTTCTCTTATGGATTTTTACCAATGGGATGACTCCTGGTAGATAGGTCCCCTATGAGATGTTCTATGCTTAAATTTATAAGGTGTCCTAAAGGATTCTAAGAGAGGACTCAACTTAAGGACAAGGCTCAACAACTAAAGAAAAGAGAATGTGCTTCCCTTAGACAAGCCAAAAATAGGGCACACTAGAAATAGGGTTTGAGTAATAACATGTAAAAGGGAATGTCCCAAGGTCAAGATGTAAAGAAAGGGTTTCTAGTAATGAATATCAGCAAGGAAAAGGCACATGAAACCTTAAACAAGTCATCAAGTTGAAGATTTAACTAATCTGGGGTTTCATCTTAGGGAAAATAACTAGGGCAAGAGAATTTATGGATGAAAATGGAAAGAATAGCCATTGAGAGGAATGATTTTGGGGAAACCACTACAACCCTTGATTTTGAGACTTTCAAAGAACAAAAACTCCCCTTCCTAGCTAATTCATACTAAGCCCTAATTGGGTCACTTGTTCTTAAGAGGGTTGAATTAAAGAAAGAGAGAGAGAAAGTTAATTTGTGGAAAAAAATATAACTTGATCATGAATAAGACATGCCAAAACCTAGTCCTAGGGTTAATCGAGTCTATGGATTCTTAAGAGTGGCTAAAACTTGCAAACGAGTAAGGATATCTTGATGCCCTAACAAAAAAACCCTAATTATACCGTTGTGAGGGATTAAGATTCACTTGGGAGAGCTTATGTAAGATTCACATTCACATATCATACAATGAATAATGCATGAAATAATGAGACCTATCTTCCATGCAATTGGTATTCAATGAATTAGGGAACAATAGAAAAACCCTAGATCATTAATTTATTCCATGCACATTAGACATAAAATCAGAAATTTTCAATAATAAAGAACTTACAAGACAATATGTATGTACAATCCAATCATTGATCCAATGAAACTTCTCCAAAGATAAGAATATAGCTCCAATACACAAAATTTTTCATATATCACCTCTCCAAAGGTACAAGAAAGTCAAAATTCTCCAAGAGAGGTTGAATTGTCACAAGTGATGATGATGAAAATGAAAAGTCCTCTCCTCTATTTATATTAGGAGGATGAGTTATAATTTAGACTAAAATCCCATACTAACAAGTAAAATCATAATGAAATGCTTGGGTTACAATCCAACCCAACTAACTTTGACATAATTGCAAATAAAATCACACACGTGTGAGTTGTGAGGACTCTAGGGATGGCGTCATCCATAAAGTGAGCTCCAGATGCGAAGTGTTGATGCTACAATATGTCAAGTGTTGATCTGAACTTAAACATGAATGAAACAACTTACATATATAATCATAAACATAGAGATCAACAGAAAAACACTTCATTTCATTAATAGAAAACTAATGAACTATGCTTATAAACAGAATGGAAATAAGATAGCTCGGGCAATGGAAACTTATCTTTGAGAAGAGATGCGGCAGCTACATGCCTCTAAATTGAGTTACAATGAGGGTCAAGGGCATTTTTATTATTGAATAATAAGAGAAAACCCTAAACAACCAAAACCCTAACTCGAGGAGATGTAACACCAAAAGTTTATGGGCTCCATTGGGGTTAGTTGGGTAGCCAACTCACCAGGGTTGTAACTTGGTCATATTATGATACCTCATTGGAAAGATCTCTCCAAGAACTATAATGTCTGATGCAATTGCCATAAAAATTGCTGAGCAATTTTTCCAAAAAAATGTCGTTTAAGGCCTCAAAACAACTCTGGAAGTTCAGAGCCTGAAAAACTGCCAAAAATAATAAATTGTGCTACAATCAAGGAAACTAAAAAACTGAAAGAAACAATGGTGAGTGTCCAAGTGGAATAGGCGGGTGGCCACTAATATCCACTTGGATCAATCCTCCCCCCTTACAAAGAAATGGTCCCCATTGTGTTGAGTTCCTCCATGAGATGATGAAACTTCTGCTGAACTTGGTCCCTAGTGAGCCATTTTCCTTGGTGAAGGAGTTGGCTTGCTTTGACAACTCTATATAGTTGTCCGAGTGTTCTTGATCTGTGTGTCCATGATATGATCAATTGTGGCCTATTCCATGCAATTCAGCTTGAGCTCTGTTGGTGTGATTTGTTCTGCAATGTCAGATGTGTCTAATGATGGTGGACAGTATGGCCGTAGGCGGTTTACATTGAACAATGGGTGTAGACCAAGGAACGGTGGGATGTTGAGCTTGAAGGAATTTTCACCGATGGCCTTGGTGATGGTGTATGGCCCATATCGAAGGGAGCAAAGCTTGCGGTGGGGTCCAACAAGGCACTCCTTATGCAAATGTAGCCAAACTTTGTTGCCCACCTAGAACTTATGCGACACTAGATGCTGATCATTAACTCTGTCCAATATATTATGGACCTATTGGCAGATGTGTTGAATGCACTCGATGAAGTTGTTAGCCCTTTCAACTTCGGATTTCACGTGAGTAAAATATACTTGAGTGGCTGTAAATGGTATGACCACATCAATGGGGCATAATCGTTGAAATCCCAGCCCTACCTGAAAGGGGTTGTGGCCTGTTGAGTTGTGGAGAGCTATGTTGTAGTTGTGTTGTACAACCATCTTGTTGACAACCTCTATTTGGCCATCAGTTTGGGGATGGAAAGTCACAGACTTCGTAAGTTTTGTATTAAACATCGACTAGAGAGTTGACCAAAATAAACTCAAGAATTTGTTGTCTCGATATGAGATAATGGATTGTGGGATCCAAAATTGTATCCACACTCGCTCAAAGAAGAGATTAGCAATGGCCTCTACTTTGATACTCTTCTTGTCGACTACCATGATGGCCATCTTAGAGAATATGTCGACGACCTTGAAAACACAATCGTTCTCATGCTTAGTAGAAGGAAGGCCAGACATATAATCCATGGAGATAGATTCCCAAGATCGATTAGGAGTAGGTAGAGGAGTATAGATGCCTTCCTTCTTGATTGTTGGTTTGGAAATGGCACAGGCGGTGCAGGATCTAATTTATTTCCCAACATCCTGATGAAGTTTCGGCCAATAAAAATACTTCTACAATACCGTCACTGTTTTCTCTAATCCGAAATGTCCAGCGACTTGACTGAAGTGTGCCTCCTAAGTCATCTTGGCATGCTCACTTGAAGGAACCCAAATGTGTCCCAAGTGGCATAATAGTGCATCCTTAAGGTGAAAATTTGGAACTTGCTTCCCTTCCAGGAGTGTCTGGTATATGCTGCCTAATTCTGGATCTCTCTTGTAAAGATGCGGCCACCCTGATGTCTCATGCCCAGAGGCGTTGAGCATAGTGATTGGCGCCATGAATGGTGGTTGGTTGGGGCAATCAATGACATTATTGGTGTTTCCCTTCTTATACTTAATGTTCAAATGGAACTATTGTAGATAGGTGGACAATTTCTGATGGCAATTGTTCTGCAACTTCCCTTTTGTCTGTGTGAACTATAGAGGTTAGTGGTCTGTGTGGATGACCATTTCCTTCCCCATAATTTAATGCTTCCATTGAAGACAGGCTTGAACAATGGAATACATGTCTTTGTCATAAGTGGGGTAATTTTAGACTATGTCTGAAAGTGTCTCACTATGGTAAGCCATTGGATGCCCATGCTAAGTAAGAATTGCACTAATAACATAGTCAAAGGAATCTAATTCAATTTCAATTGGTTGCTGCAGGTCTAGTAACGTGAGTACTGGTGCAAAATAGAGGTGATTATTCAACTTGGAGAACTCTCGTTGTTGGGTTTCCAACCAAAAGAAATTTCATTTCGCTCCGCCCTTGGTGACTTGACTTAAAGGCCAAGTGATATGAGAGAACCCCAACACGAACATATAGTAGAAATTGGCAAGACCCAAAAAGTTGCAGAGCTCTGTTAGAGTGGTTGGGGTTGGCCTTTCCTGAATGACTTGTATCTTGGATGGGTCCACATGCACATCCTGCTCATCAATGATGTACCCCAGATATTGAACCTGGGTTAGGCCAAAGGTGCATTTCTCTAAGTTAACACACAACTTGTGTTGTCAAAGGGTTTGAAGGACTTCTCGAATATGGTGGAGGTGCTCTTCCCAACTATGGATGAAGATCAAGATGTCATCTAAATACACCACCATGAATGCATTGGTGAAGGGTCGCAAGATGTTATCCATCAGTCTCATAAAGGTTGCAGGGGCGTTTGTTAATCCAAACGGCATGACCAACCATTCAAAAAGGCCTTACTTGGATTTGAAGGTAGTCTTCCACACATTGGAGGGTTTGATAGGAACCTGGTAATAACCTAACTTCAGGTCAATCTTGATGAAATATTTTTTGCCCTTGAGTTGGTCCAGAAGGTCATCAATTTGCGGAATTGGGTGCCTATTCCAGACAGTGATCTTGATCAATGCCCGATAGCCAATACAAAGCCTCCAGGTCCCATCCTTCTTCTGTGACAATACAATCGGGATCCCATAGGGTGATGATCTTGGCCTGATGTGACCTTTCTACAGTAGTTCTTGAATTTGTGTCTTGATCTCTTCATTCTCTAGAATAGAGCATCGATAGATCGGTCCATTCGGTAGCGACGCACCCGGGGTTAGATCGATGGAGTGCTTTACCTAACAGTGCAGAGGTACCCCTGTGGGTGAGGTAAAAATGTCCCTGTACTCCTCCATGACCTTGCTAATCTCATGCTATTGTATAAAGGAGCCCTGACTGGAAGCTGTGGTCACAACCTTATTCTTTCCTTGGGGGCGAATCACTAGGAAAACAAATTTCCTGGTATTGGAAATGATCTTACTACATTGCTTTGCAGTGATCAAAGAGATGGTGGTAGGCGGGGCTACCTCCAGTATCCTCTACAACTTATTAGCCAAAGTAATAATCATAGAACAAGGTCTAGACTCATATATAGCATGTTTCTTCCACAAGTATGGTTGTCCTAACAATACATCAGAAACTTCAAGAGGAGCAACATCACATAGTACCTCATCCGCGAAGGGCTTGAGGTTGTAAGGAAGGTGACACTACTGGCTAACGCAAAGATCTCGTCCTTGGTGAAGCCACCCGATGGTGTACGACCGCAGATGTGTTATAGTCTTTAGGTCGAGCCGCATCATGACCTTTGCTAAAATGAGGTTCTTTTGGTTCCCATTGTCGACAATGAGCTACAACGGAGAACCCTTCACCCACATCTTTGAGTGGAAGAGTCATTCCCCCTCCTTTGGATCTTTAGGCTCAATTTTTTTTATCTTTGTGGTGGCCACGATGGCACTGGGCTCCACATCAATGATCTACTTCCCTTTGTCAGTTCCCTTATTGGGTTCTGATTCAGAGTTGGAACATGCATCTAATTCAAAAGCCTTTACCTCGAGCACCAGTGACTACTTGGCTCGACACTCACTTGTATTATGAGTGGATCTCTTATGGAACTAACACCATTTTCCCGTGTCCTTCTTCATCTTCATGGTGTTGTTATTTTCTTGTGGCTTCGATGGGTTGTCTTGGGTAGCTTCGCCTTGGGTTGGTCCTTTGTTTTGTGGTTTGGGGGCATCTTTCCCTTGTTTTGGATTCACGGATCCAAAGTCTCACTTCTTTTGTTTAAACTTCTACTCAATCTTTACAGTGTACCGATACGCTGTGTCGAGCAAGAAGATGTCCAAGAACTCCATCTCATCCCAGATGTACTTGTGTGACAACCACGGTACTTGAGCACCAAATGCTGCTCAGAATCCTTGATACCCAGCTTCTTACGAAGGGTGTGTAAATTATTTGTGAACTATGGCATATCTTGGTCCCTTCCCTGCCGTAGCATGGTCCACTTTATGTGTTTATCTTCATAGCTCCTGACAGGGTAATATTGTTCCTTGATGGCATCTCAGAAAGAAATCCAAGTGGGTGTGGTTGAAAACAACGAGGGTTTACTCTCGTCCTTTTTTTCATAGTAGGTTTCCCACCAATCCTTGATGTGTGAGGTGGCTTTGAGAAGTGAAAAAGTAATATTTTCCCGATTAGAAAAGTCATGGACTAAAAAATATCCTTCCAATAGATTTAACCATTTATCTATGGCATTTGCATCTATCAAACCTTCAAATATGGGCATATCGAAGTTAACTTGTACCTTAAAAAGAGTGGTGCCTCCAGAGTGGTTGTTGGATGAAGATGCATCACCTATGGGTAGTCGTCGAAGGATCTGGACAAAGTTGTCCATCATTGCATCCCTCTGTCACTTGAGGGCTTCCTTGAGCAACATTTTGAAAGGATCTCCTACCCCCTCATCTTTCTTTTCTTCCACCATGGGAGGTTATTGGGTTTTGCGAGGCTGATCATGCAATGGTTCAACCAAATGATCCCTAACTCCTTATACCCTAACCTCATTAGGGACATGCAAAGAAAAATAGAGAAAGAGCAGACCACTCTGATGCCACTGATCCAAACTTAAATAATAACACAACAACTTACAAATATAATCAGAAACACAGAGATGCAGGAGAAAACACCTCATTTCATTAATAGAAAAATATTGAACTATGATTAAAAACAGAATGGAAATAAGATAGCTCGGGCGATGGTAGCTTATCTCTGAGAAGAGATGTGACAGCTATGCCTCTGCACCGAGTTACAACCAAAAACCTAACCCGGGGAGATGTAACACCAAAATTTTATGGCCCTGTTGGGGTTAGGTTGGTAGCCAACTTCCCAGGGTCGTAACTTGTTCATTTTATCTTCATTCGACGTGTATGATACCTCGTTGGAAAGATCTCTCCGAGGAATATGACGGCTAAATCTATGATTTCCTTTGAATTCACCAAGCATTTTTGCCAAAAAAATATTGTTTAGGGCCTCAAAACGGCTCTGGAAGTTCAGGACCCGGAAAACTGCCAAAAATAGTAAACTGTGCTACAATTAAGGGAACTAAAAAACTGAAAGAAACAATGGTGATGGTCCAAGTGGAATAGGTGGGTGGCCACCAATATCCACCTGGATCAAGTGTGATGTAGTAGCATATAAAAATCATGATTTGAGGGTTGACCCTCAAATACTCATCAATAACATTATGTTTTCCCCATGTCCAACTGGTGCACCATAAAGGGGTCTCCTCGGTCTCCAACTATGAGAAAAATATCCATCTCTCCACCAATGTTGAGGGCTATCTAGGTGCTATTATCCCTCCCAAGTCTCTAAAGGTGCGACCACCCTCATCTAGGTCTAAACTATGTGCCATCCCTCATATGGTTCTAAGGTCGACTTAGGGGCATGTTAGGACCAGGTGTATCATCTTAAAGAATCGTCAAATGTTGTGCAAAGTGGAAGAACGCCCTCAGTTTAGGAGGTGCCTAGGGTCATATGTGATGTGTTGTTGCTACTCGGAAATCCAAGGTTATCAAAACTTCACCTATGGGTGCCAATATACTTATCTAATGGCCTAAGTACATGTGGGTAAGGTGCCTAGGTCATGGACTGTTGAACCACATTACAATCACAACATAAAGTCTATTGAAATCAATTAGTCATTAGGGACAATAATCATTATTGCAACTAACTGAACCAAGCTTATGGGCTACTTAATGCTTCAAATAAGGATTCCATTTACAATTTAGGGCCTTGATCTCGCAATGATGTCTCCTCCCTAGGTAAGAGTGGTTAAAGGACAAACCTATTAGGTGTTTCTAGCCCCTAAGGGGAAGTAACATTTCCTTAGTCCACCCTTCAATTGATATGTGTTAGTGAATAATAATGATGGTATAGAGGGGAGAAGACTCCATGGCCAAGTGCAATGGTACAAGAGACTAGCATGATGGGGGTCCACATCTTGAGTGTAAAAATTTGAGGAGGGAGCAATTGTGGATGCATGATTTAGCAACTCAGCCTGTGTTTTTCCACCCATCTTGTGTGCATTTTACTTTTTCTTGATTTTTCTTTGTATTACTACTCGTATCTTAAAGGGTTAGATATTTCTTTGATTAATATTGTAGTTGTATTACCCCTTAAGGATGAGGCATTGCATTGCCTCTCTGGGTCGGGACATGCATGGGTTCCTTTTATGATGTAATGGAACAACATGTGCTTAGGATCTAGGTGATGTCCATAATAAGTGAGGTAGCTCTCATGCTAGGATTTTTCCCACATGCTAATTTGTGTGCCCCGACCATCTTTTGCATTTTGATATTCCTTTTTTTTGGTCCATGACATGCTCTTTCTTTTCTCTTATATGCATCAAACTACCAGGGAAAAGTTTCAGGCCCTACCTAGGTATGAGGACATATGGGTGCCAAATCCTAGAGAACCAATGCTCTGTTGAACATGAAGAATGGATTGAGATAAGCTCTTGTAATGCATGATGGAAAGTGTTAACTATGGAATAGGGATAGATGGAACTATATTATCTCCATCATTCCTTCCCAAATAGTGCCCCTCCTATACCCATTAGCCCATTAGGGGAGGTTCCAATAAACTGGGATTGAAGATTAACCCCCCATTTAAGGTGAAAGAACAAGAACACATTCAAAACCCCTCTTTCTTCCATGTCACCCAATAATTCATATCAAATTCCCAAATACAAACAAGCATAAGCCCATGATTGCAAAATGAATAAAGTGTCTTTTGATCAGAAGCCCACCTTCATCCATGTGCTCTTGTCGTATGGGTGAGAGGCATATGGATGATGTATGGGGGTAGAGATATAATGGTACATCATCAACTAGTGGTTGTCAGGGGCTACATGGTTGGCCAGATGGATGTGAAGAATACAATACATTTTTTCTCCTATAGGGTTACCCATTTTGGTGGGTAACATGTCTGGATCCAACTTGGGGACATGAACTCACCATAGGGCACTTGATCCATATGCTCAAACATGGAGTTCATGAGAACTCTAGCAATCCATGGGCTCATAGATCTGTAACTTTCACATTGCAATAAACTTGTTTAGGAGCATATACACTAGGTGTAGGGTATCACCCATGTTTTATATGAAGATATAAATCTGTACAAAGAAAAAAATCTATTCTAAATACAATATAATCTACAGGAAACATGGTATGAATGATATTGGAATTCTCACACAATATGTCGATGTAACTAAACTATAATGCAATGCTAGCATGTAATTCATGACTTAAGTATAGTCATATATCCAATACAACCAACATATTATTAGATCAACATAATACTTGTTTCCCCTATGCTTAATCAAGAGATAGATCAAGAAAGCATTACAATCATTCATATGGCATTCAAATGTTGAATCACTAGGGTGGGAGGTGGGAAAATAAGGTGACCATGTATCATGAGAAGGGGCTATAGATGAAGAGGTAAAGGAGAAAGCAAGCTCGCACTAGCGAATCCTTTCTTGCAGCTTGAACATGGAGTAATCAATGATCAAGACTTGGAATTTTCACTCAAGAGCTATCTCAGTCATGAAAATTTCATTGATGTCCTTAGGGACAAGCTGAGAGTGATATGATGAGGGTGAAGGTTGATAACAAGATCTTAACAATTAGGATACTCGTCACAACAATCACATTCCAAAGGGTCAACCAATATTGATTCATAATGTTCAAAATTCATGTGACTTGAATATGGTTGAGGGACAAAAATAAGAAGATATAAGGAGGGCCCATATACATCAATCATCATATTTTACTGATCATATGGAGCATAAGGAAAGACAAGGTCCTTGTTATCATCATGATCAATATCATAAATCGAATCCTTGTGAAAATGATTTCTATTGATACCTTGCTTCCCTTCTTTTATGTGCAGAAAATCAGAAATGTCAACTCTCAAGGGATTAATGGTAGATCCTTTTCAAGGTCCTCAGGAAGTACATCATCAAACATAATATCCTTGAAGTGGGTGGGGATTGCCTCAACTTTTCCTTCCAAAGAACCATCTTGATCATGATCCCCACTATGCTCCTTTTCAAGATCATCTTCAAGATCATTTTTAATGTGTTCATCTTGATGATGTAGAAAAGATTCTTCCTCATGTTATTATTCTTTGGGATGGAAATGATCTTCTTCAACTTACTCAACATAATTGAAGAGGTTATCTTCTTGGAAAGCAACAATCAAATCTCAAAGAACAACTTCAAGATGACACATCAATATCCAATATTTGAGAAATTCTTCAATGAATACCTTAATCGAAGGGATGCTTTTAGGTTTACAAGAACATCTAATCCAATATCTTTAATAATCCCCAAAGGAGTTAATGAAGAACCTCATGAGAGAATCCTCATGAATCATGTTGATATTTAAAGTATACATGATCAATTTGTCAATATGATTTATAGGCGAAGAAGGGTCACCATTGAATTTTGGAACATTTGTCATAGAATTTGTATCCCAATGATTTGGATATCCAAGAATATCCTTGACATCCAAAGTAGGGAACATCTCATGCGGACCCCAAGGATCCATTGTCTTGGGTTTTGCACAACAATTAGATGAGGAGTCACTAGGGTGAATTCAAAAATTCCTTGAAATATGAATGTTTCACTGTACAAGCATTGAAATTTTGAAGCTAAATGTTGGGTAGCGGATCCCTGTGTAACGGTTTTGGGGCTTAAAGTTTACAATTTTCGGTACTGGTATTATAAAGGCTCCATGATGTGAGCAGAGCGCGAATTGTAAGGAGTCAAGTCAAAGGGTAGTCCGCCCTAAAATATTGTAATTTAATCTAGAATGTGTCGCCCTACCCATGGTCTGCGAACCATGGGAATGTATAAATAGAGCGAGGCTTTAAGTGTAGAAAGTAGCTTTTTTGATGTTGAAAGGTATGGGTTTCTAAATGAGATATTCGCTCTAAGTTTGTAAGTCCGAGTCGAGGGTCGTAGTACTAGAATAGGCTCTGCATCTGTGTGCACAGATGCCTGGTAGAGTTCGCAACTGTGTGCGTGGACCCTTGCAACTGATTGTGCAGGGTGGAATTGGATTGTACTGGAACAAAAGATTAATAAAGATAAGTGTTTCTGAAATATTTTGCATCTGCTCATAGATCTGTGTGGTTATTCTTTTGTTATGGTTTTATGCATCTCTTTAAGCTTTATGTTTGCATGCACTAGTTACGAATATTGAATGATTGCTAAAAACTACTGAATTAAGTCAGATCTATAAGAAAACATACTAAGGGTAAGGGATCTAGACAGTGCCTCTTCGTGTTCGTTACAAGGGTTACATGAAGGTCAGATAGCTGCACGAAACAGTACAAGTGTGAAAGATCGATTCGCAAACTCTCTAGACCTCATCAAGACATCCCTAGGGTGCAGAAACCTGGTTCTAGCACCCTCCCATACTACCTCGGGTGAGACCTCAGTCCGTGCTCCGTGAAATATTGCCGAAAGGGCCAGTAGTTTCGGGATTTGTTTGGATAAAACACTTCTAGACCTGGGTCAGGCCCCAACAAGCCAACACTAAATGAAGAACCAAGTTTTTATTCTTTCAACGCATTTGCAAAAAAAGGATCCATCTTATCATTAGAGATTTTTTCCCCTTCAAAAGAATGAAGATTAATATCCAAATTACAGGGAGGTAGACTCACTCCCTCCCTAGAAAAAATGCCAAAAATTTTGCCACAAAATCTAGTAAGCCTTGTGGAGGTGTACCTTACAAGGAAATCACTAGACAAAGTGAGAACATTAAGGTAGTAGCCCATCGTAACCACTACTATTACCCCCTACTCTTTATGGATTTTCACAAATGGGAGGAGTCCCAGTAGATAGGTCACCTAAGAGATGTTCTTTGCTTAAAGGTATAATGTGACCTAAAATATTCTAAGGGAGGACTCAAATTAAGGACAATGCTCAAGTTCTGAAGAAGAGGCAATGTGCTTCCCTTAAAAAATCCAAAATAAGGCATGCTAGACTTAGGTTTTGAGTAATAGTGTGGAAAAAGGAATTCCCCAAGGTCAAGGTTAAAAGACAAACTTTCCAATAATGAGTATTAGCAAGGCAAAGGCACATGAAACCTTCAACAAGCCCTCAAGATGAAGCTTTACCCAAACTAGGTTTTTATCCTAGGGAAAATAACTAGGGAAAGAGAAATTATGGATGAAAATGGAAAGAATGGCCACCAAAGGGAATGATTTTGGGGAAACCACTACAACCCTTAATGTTCAAACTTTACAAGATCGAAAATTCCCCTTCCTAGCTAATTCACACTAAGACCTAATTAGGTCACTTGGCCTTAAGAGGGTCGAATTATAGAAAGAGAGAGAGAGAAACTTAATTTGTGGATAAAATATGACTTGATCACCAACAAGACATGGCTAGCACCTAGTCTTAGGGTTGATGGAGTCTATGGATGCTTAAGAATGGCTAAAACTTGCAAATGAGTAAGAATTTATTTATGCCCTAGCAACAAAACGATAAATATTGCCTTTGTGAGGGATTAAAATTTACTTCAGATGGATAATGTAAGATTCACCATGGGGATTTTCATTCACATATCGTACAATGAGTAATGCATGTGACAATGGGACTTAGATTTCACACAATTGATATTCACTGGATTAGGGCGTAATAGAAAAACCCTATATCATTGATTTATTCAATACATTAGACATACAATCAGAAATTTTCAATAATAAAGCACTTAAAATACAAAATGCATGTACAATCCAATCATTAATCCAAGGAAACTTCTTCAAAGACAAGAATATAGCTCCAACACTTAAAAGTCTTAATAGATCACATATCTCCAAAGGTACAAGAAGGTTGAAATCCTCCAAGAGAGGTTGAATTATCACAAGTGATGATGATGAAAATGAAAAGTCCTCTCCTCTATTTATATGAGGAGGGTGACTTGTAATTTAGTCTAAAATCCCTTACTAACAAGTAAAATAACAATGAGACCCTTGGGTTACAAGCTAACCCAACTAGCTTTGACATACATGCAAATAAAATCTTGAATGTGTGAGCCATAAGGCCTCTAGCGATGACATAATTCATAAAGTGAGCTCCAAATTCCAAGCATTGATTCTATAAGGTGCCAAGTGTGATGTGGTGACATCTAAAAATGATGATCTAATGGTTGACCCTCAAATCCTATTAAATTTTCTACAATATATATAGTAGAAATTATACATAAAAAATATCAACAGTAATGCAATGAGAAAAATAAGATTATAAAGAGGAAGCCATGCACAATAGAGACAAGAAATTTTCCTTGGGAAACCCAAATTTGGGAGAAAAGCCATCAACTCTTCCTCTAGGACAAATTTTATTTCGCAAGGTTTACAATTCCAAAATTGTCTAGAAATCTATGCCAAAAATCCAATTCCAAACATAAGTCAAATTTTCCTTTATTTTCTTCCACGTGCAACTCCTATAGAACATATATCTATAATACAAAATTAGTAAAATGAAGATGTCACACTGTGTGTGTGTGTATAAAAGTAGAATGGGTGTTTTTACCCCAAGGGACGATCCCTTCATGAGCTAGACTAACTTGTCTATTTTGAGCCTACATGAAACCCAATAAACAATTGAATTTTTATTTTTATTTCATAAATCTTCTAGGCCGATTTAAGAGGCCTCTTGGCATGTGATAATTCCTCTCGATGCTACATAAAAATCAACACTCCCTCTTAGTGAGGGATGTATTCTCCTTGGTTGCAACATATTTCCCCTTAGCTGAAATTTCTCCTCCATAAGAAAAGTTCATGAGTTTTCTATGCTGATGTATGTCTATAAATCACTCCATCCTAGAGTAGGAAATGTGAGTATATAGGGTATTTTTACCTATGGCCAAAGTTCTTTGTGTCTCCTCAGGTAAATGTATCAATATCCTATGGTCAAATTATTTTATGACCTAGCCATGTCCTCCTCAAAACCCTGTCCTTCTAACTTCTTAGGAGAGAATCTGCCCTTGGACCACTCACCCTCATCCTAAATATTTTATGGCTTCTTAGGTGAATTACATTTATCTCCTCTAGTCAAAGTCTTTTATGACCTAGCCAAGTCCTTCTATATTTTTAGGAGAAGATCTGTCCAATTCTTTAATATCCTTATGCCATTCACCTCTAGTTGAATTCATTTATGAACTAATGAATCCCTTCTAGCTTCTTAGGTGAATGTATTCGTCTCCCCTGGTCAAAGTCCCTTATGTCCTAGCCAAATCCCTTTATGGCTTTAGGAGATGTTCTTCCCTAGTCCTACAAATACATCAACACTCCCTCTCAATTAGGGAGTCATTCTATCTCACATCATGCTTGTCTCCGAAGTATACAAACTTCACTCTAGATAGAGGGTTGGTGAGAGTGTCTACAATTTTCTCATCTATGTATCTGTACTAGATCTCGACTACTCCTCTCTATACCATGTCTCATATGAAGTGACATTTGATCTCCACCTGATCAATAGCTCTACAAGTAGTTTTCAAAGTCACATTTCTTCTTTACTTGTGACATTGGCTACGATATACTAAGTGTGTCACAATTTTGCTTCATACTAAGCTAGGATAGCCAATCCCAAGCTAAAGCAACACCCCCGAGGTGCTTTTTCTGTCCTCAACACAAGCTACTTAATCTAAATACATATATATTTGTAGCCTTACTCCACCACCTGAGACATATCTCAGATCATATCCAACTATACCATGCAAGTACCTCATCACATTATTTGTTGCAACCTATTGTACATGCTTCAAATCAATCATAAACTAGCTCAGGGTGCTCACTGCAAACCAAATATCTAGCCAATTGTTAACTAGGTACATCAAGGATCCAATCAACATCATGTGCATTATGAGATTCACCGAATCTAAATATCCAATCCCAAGAAATAATTTATCTTTTATAATCCTTCATTTCAATCTCCAAGGCCAACTCCCTTTGACATTGAAAGATGCCTTCCTATGGTAGTCCTGGTTTCTCCCTCTATCACGGAAGCAAATCTTCCTCCCACTACTACTCCCTTTGTCACATAAGCAAGTCCTTATGTAGCCCCCTCTATCATGTAATAAAATTCTTCTTTTATTTAACATGGTCTCCTCAAATAATGCATATTCTTCAAGGGGCCTTTTATCTCTGAGCATCTTGACAATCTCAACACATGACCTTTAGGAAAGTTACTCTTTCCATTTTGCTTGACTATTTCCTTTCTTGGTATTGGTAGCTCTTCTGTTCATCTAGCATGGTCCTAGATGTCTGTACATTTTCTCCCTATTGAACACCAATCACTCTTGTTGAGTATATGGTCGAGCCTCTGGGCCATATACGAACTTGACCATTTGGCGACTGGAGCAAAAATTTCATCATAGTCTACTCCCTCTTTCTTGGAGCCACAACACTCGCTTGTATGTTTCCATATATTGTGTGAATTATCACCTTAGAAACCTCCACAATGTACCTATTCCTCCTTTTTGCAAACTCCAGTTAAGAGATATTGGAAGAAAAATTATAACTAATAAAAATGATACAAGGACAAGAGGCTAACCAAAAATAAAAATAATGATAATAATCAAGGCAAAAAAAGCTATGATTGGAAGTACTTATCTCTTGATTAAAGAAGAAATTGTTGAGGGTTGTAGGTTACTATCAACTCCATCTTGATCCTTGCCTCCTTATAAAGTTTTCATACGTTGAAACATACTCACAAGTTGAATACTATGATCCCTGTCCAACTTTTTATCAGGTGTAAAGAGCCTTCATTATTAGTCATCACTTCCTCAATACTTCCACCATGGTACAAGGCCTCTACCATGATCAGAATGGTCCATTTCCTCAAAAGTATGTATGGACATTTTCCTAAACCACTGTTGTAAGTTTTCATCCTTAATCTTCTTTCACAAAATTTTAGATCCAGAGAAGATATCAGAGAGTTGTTACATGCACTCTGCAACATGAGTCCAGAACTGTTGACAGTGAGATTTCTTGTATTCCATAATTTTATTGTATACCTATTTTAACTCAAACTCTAGCTTTGGAGTTTCTAAGAACATTGACAACAACTCAGCTTCACCCACGTTGTGACTATTTCCCACAACAATGATAGAGTCTCGTTTTTTTTTATTCATTGTAGATCGATGTAGTAAAAGACAACAAATAGTCACATTACAGTTCCTCATACAAGAAAAGATATATTGACTATTATTCATAATATAATCTTGGCTTAAAACATTGTCTGAAAAAAGACTCCTCAAATCCATTTACAAATTCTTAACCATGGAGTAGTGTTTGTCAGAAAGGTCACAAATTGTTGTTGGTGCAAGAGTAGAGGACAATGAAACCTTGTATATTTCCCATGAAAAAGATAGATCCCCATTGAATTCCATGAAGATTGGAAGGATCCAATTATCTTTTAAATATCTCTCCCCCTCATCACATATCCACTAATAAGAAGTTCCAGAGAATAGCACAATAGTATAAATACAACACTAGTTTGTGATGTCAATGCAGTTCTCCACTGATCGGGGTTTTGATAATGATGAAATTATTTGTACGAGTCATTTGTGAACAAGTGGCTAATCAATACAACCACAATTAGTTTGCATATAGGGAATCTTTCAAACAAGACTTTTGGTTTTTGAATTAAAATCATAGCTTGCACCACTGATGATGGGGAATCTTAACGAAAAGGAACAAAAGTGGTCGCAGATGATAAAGGTGAGGTGAGTATAGGATAAAATGTATGGTATAATGCGCATAACTGATCAATATTTGAAACTTATAAAAAATGCTTAGTATGAAAAAATGCAACAAGTAGTCGCTCCCTCACACCACCATTCAAACAATGATCCATAAAGAGTAACATAACTTCAAGAAGAACTAAGGGTTCAACTAACAATTGTTGCCCATCCTCATTCTCCATGACACTCTCTATGGTACTTTACACATACACTCCTTCCTGCAAATAATCAAGATAATGTACTAGATCTTTTGATAATATCGAACAATACCATCAAATAAAAGGAAGAACCTCTCCAAAATAAAAGAAAATATTTCTCAAAATTCATGATCGAGAGTAATCAAATCAGAGTTCACTTCAATTAGCTACTCAAAACCTTTGGATATTTGTAATATTGAGATCAAAGAGAATGGGAGCATAGAAGGAGTTTGTCAAAGCAGGGGGAGCATGACCGAATAATCTAAGCAACTCTAAAATTAGTTCTTGAGCTCCGCTCACCAGCTTTAACGATTGTAAATTTGATTTTTTTGTGTCTCCTTCTAAGCTGTAGTCGAATTCAAAATCCTTTTGGACACCCATCTTGGACAATTTTCTACTACAAGCCTGCGACCCTAGACTCTTGATCCTATGGCCCTACAACTATCAACCCTTTGGCATGTGGCCTTCTATTCTTGTAACTTCAAAAATAATTCTCCCCATGCTCCTTACGTGTGGCCTTTTTTCTATTAGACCTCGACCTCCTTCCCGAGTTCTCAAACCTCTCCTAGTAGACAAAACCTTTTCTAGAATTTGGTTAGCAGAAAAATTCTCACAGAGCTAATTCAACCTACTTGGATGCTATTCAAATTCGTCAAGGCATATAGATTTTCCGAAACTTGGATCTTATCCATGTTGAATTTTCTATAAGATACATAATAGAAACCAATTTTCTGATCTAATGATTAATAGCTAATGATCTGTAAATAATTTATCTTTATACCATTGATATCATTGAGCAATTATACACAGGAAATCGGAAGCAATGAAATGAGAACAATAAGATCATAAAGAGAACCACGCACAATCGAGACAACAATTTTTTCCTATGAAACCAATACTTGGGAGAAAACCCAACAACTCTTCTTCTAGGAGAAATTTTCTTCAACAAGGTTTACAACTCCAAAATTATCTAGAAATCTGTGCCAAAAATCCAAGCCCAAACTTAATTTAATTCATCCTCTATTTGCTCCCACGTGTGGCTACTATATAAGATATTTGTGTATTGGTCAAATGAAGATGTTACATTATGTGTGTGTGTGTGTAGAATTAGAGAAAATTTGAGGTAAAAATGGACCTAAAAAAAATGGGAAAAAAAATCAACTTTCTATATTCAAGCTTCTGTGATCCATAATGAATTAAGCAAAGTCTTTCGGTAGAAATCACATAAGAGAAATTTTTGGCTGACGCGTTTCGAACCAGCAACTGTGGTTCATCATCAGGACCAGATGAAGAGGCAGACCATGGCAAAGGCTTAAATAGAGAGCAATGTAGATACATAATTTCAAGTAACAGCTATATGTGAACAATAATATTTAAATTATGATATTAATTTATTAATATATTGTAAATCAACCTTATAAGAACCAATAGGATTTAATATGATGATGTCAACCATAGGAAATAAGTTGAAAATGCGAGTTGAAAAAGTAGTTTTTTCTTGATGAGGTAATCTAATATTATTAATCTTACTTTATTATTTCCACTATTATTTTATAATATTCCTTGGGAAGCCCATTTTAGGACTCAAAATTTCTCTAATGTGTGTGTGTGTGTGTGTTTATAAGTTGAATGGGTGTTTTTACCCCAAGGGACATGCCTCTGCATGAGCTGGGCTGACTTGTCCATTTTAAGCCTACACAAAGCCTAATAAAAAATGAATTTTTATTTTTATTTTCATAAATATTTTAGGCCAACTTAGGAGGCATCTTGGCATGCAGGAATACCTCCCGATGCTACTCAAAAATAAAAGAATACTCATCAATAGCTCTCTTTGGTCCCCAAAATCTAGTTGGGGCATCACAAAGGGGTCTCCCGGGTCTCCAATTGTGAAAAAGTATCCATCTCTACACCAACGTTGAGGGCTGTCTAGGTGGTACTAACCCTTCAAAGTCTTTGAAGGTGAGGCCATCATAATTTGGAACTTGAATCAGATGCCATCCCTCATATGGTGTTAAGGTTAGCTTGGGGCCATTCTGGGTCTAGGTGTATCATCCTAAAGAACCATCAAATGTTCTGGAAAGTTGCAAAACATCCTTGGTGTAGGAGGTGCCTAGGATCATATGTGATGTGCAATTTCTACTTGGAAATCCGAGGCTATCAATGCTTCACCTATGGGTGTCAATATACATCTATAATGGCCTAAGTACTTGTGGGTAAGGTGCCCAGATCATGGAATGTTGAACCACCCGGCAATCACAACATAAAGTATAGTAAAATCAACCAGTTATCAAGGACAATAATCTTTATTGCATCTAAGTGAACCAAGCTTGAATGTAATGAACTACTTAAAACTTCAAATGAGGATTCCCTTTAAAAGTTATGGCTTTGAGTTCCTAATGGTGTCTTCTCCCAATGTAAGAGTGGCTGAAGGACAACCCTATTAGGTGTTTCTAACCCCTAAGGGGAAGTAACATTTCCTTAATCCATCGTTCAATTGATAGGTGTTAGTGAATAATAAGGATGGTATGGAAGGGAGAAGACTTAATGGCCAAGTTCCATGGTCAAAGGGACTAGAATTATAGTGATCTACATCCTTAGTGTATATATGTGAGAAGGGAGAAATCCTATATGTATGAGTTACCAACTTAGCCTTTGTTTTCCACCCCTCTTGTGTACCTTTTACTTTTTCTTGATTTTTCTTTGTATTAATGTTTGTAACTCAAAGGGTTAGAGCTTGCTTTGATTAGTATTGAAGTTGTATTACCCCTTAAGGATGAGTCATTTTATTGCTCATCAGAGATGAAACATTCAATAATTAATTTTATGATGTAATGGAGCAACATGTGCTCAGGAACCAGGTGATGGCCATAATTAGTAAGGTAAAGCTCATGCTAAGCTTTCAATCATGTGCTGATTTGTATGCCATGTCCATATTTTGCATTTTTATATTCCTTTTTTTTTCTCTATTCTGTGGCCATGAATCATGATATACTCTTTCTTTTCTTTTATATGCATCAACCTCCCAAGGAAAAGTTCCAAGCTCTACCCAAGTATGGGGATGTATGGGTTGCAAATCCTAGAGAACCAATGGTTAGTTGAACCCAAATAACAGATGTGAGATAAGGGCTTGTAACATATGATGGAAAGTGGCAAGTATGGAATAGGGAAGATGTAACTATGTTATCCCAATCACGTCTTCCCGAGTAGAGACCCTCCCATACCCATTGGGCCATTAGGGTAGTTCCGACTGGACTATGATTGAATATTAGAACTTCGTTTAGGGTGAGGGAACAAGATCACAATCAAAACCCCTCTTTCTTCTAGGTCACCCCATAATACATATCAAATTCCCAAATACAAACAAGGAGAAAACTTTGATTGCAAAATGAATAAAGTTCCCTTTGATCAGAGGCCCACCTTCATCCATGTGCTCTTTCAAAATGAGCGAGAGGAATATGGTTGGTGTAAGTGGCAGAGATATATTGGCATATCATCGGCTAGTGGTGGTTTTCAAGGCATGCATGGTTGACTACTTGGATGTGAAGAACAAGAGAAAATTTTTCTCCTATAGGATTATCCATTTTGGTTGGTAACAAGACCAAAGGAAACAATTGGAAGCTGAGAAATAAGAAGGGTTGGAGACACTTCATATAGCCTTATCAGAGTCTTTTATGACTTAATCAAGAGAAAAGATAGAAAATCAAAATAACATATAGCACAAATCAAGGAAGCTCACATTAATGAGTTGAAGGTCTTGGAAGAAAGTCATAGAAAATATGTTAGCATGAAGATTGAGCAAGCCCATAAGAATGAAATCAACCTCCAGGTACTGAAGGCTCAAATGATTAGATTCAATAATGACTTCCAAAAAATACAAATTTCTTTTATGGAAAAATTGCAACAATTGCAAGACTGCTTCATACAATTGAATAGGTAACCCATGCGATTGATGACTCAATTACAAGCCTATGTAAGATCCAACAAAGCTTTCAATTAGATTATTGAATGGAAAAAGAAGCACGTGAACGATCTGTGTTCATTTCCATGGTTAAGCAAAGAGAAAAAAGGGAAGGACCAATCTCTTATTAACATGTGGAGATTAGAACATGAAGAAAGAAAAATAACGATGACAAGAGCCATTGAAATAACTAGAAGAATGTGCGATGTTACCACCAAAATGATAGAAGAATGGGAACTCAAAAGATTGGCAGTATTATCCCGATTTGCCTCTACCATACCAATACTTAACGAAATATCTAAATTATGAGCTGTGAGAATCTCCAAGATCAAAAAAATCTAAAGGGTAAATGAAGAATCCATTGAGAAGTTCAACATCATTCCAACTAGAGAGGAAACAAAACTTTGTTGTTATACCGTGAGGATGAATACAAACATGTAGATACTAGAAGATCAAGTGTCGAAGGGAAGAAAATAGTTACAAAAGATGGAAGATCCTAGTATTTCTGAAATCCTAAAAATTCACACAGCCTAGAACATGCACCTACAACAAGGGATTTTAGAGAAGTTTTAATGTTTCCATTGCACTTAATGCGTCACTGACTGAAGGCCCTTTTTATATTTGTTTAGAAAATATAAAAATAGAAAAATCCTCCAAAGAAAAGAGGAAGAGATAGGGGAGAAGAATATAACACTGAATGCCTCTATTGAAGGCCCCATATGCAATATTACGTAATGAAGGACTTGTTCTATTGATGAATATAATTCACTTGTCCAGGAGATATATGTGTTATTCATGTATGGTAAATTGTTGATGTTGTATTGTATAAAGTCTTGCATATTAACATAGATATATGAAAATATCAAGGCTCATTTAAAAATTTAATTGATCAGCAATGATGTTATTTTTATTTTCCATGGTTGTAGATTAGATCAATATTTTGGCAAATCAACAATCATCTTACACTCTACTTATATTCAAGCAAATAATTTAGTTAATACTTGTCTATTCTATTCGTTCTAATAATAAATCTTCCAAATCCTCAATGAATCCTTATGAAAATTTAATCAAATAACTAAAACATTGCTAACAACAGATAGAGTATACAACTCAAAAATTATTCCTTATCCTTAAAGTGGCAACCAGGCCCACATATCGATTGAAGGTTACTATCTCAAACAAAAGTGAGTCTAATTGGGACTTGCGATCAGATTCCTCCCTTCATTAATGATGATTACAACTATAGTCATATTTTAGTCATCAACACAATGTAAGGTGGATTTATGAATTGGGAAATAAAATATGAAAGTGTGTGTGATGCAATGCTCATGGATGTTTGCCATGTTTTGTTGGGAAGACCATGAAAATATGACAGGAAAGTCATCCATGATGGTAGGAAAAATACATGCACTCTTGAGAAAGATGGCCAAAAACATACCTTGTTTCCTTTCCAAATGAAGAAGCCGAAAATGAAGTTGGTCCAAGTGTATTACTGATGAGTGGGAAAGAATTGTTACAAAAAGTAAAAAAAGAGGAGGTACATTTTGCTCTAATTAGGAAGTCTCAAGTAATATTTACAAGCACTAATTTAAATGATTTTCCTGAAGAATTAGAAGCGTGATGGATGAGTTTGCTAACATAATTGTTGATGAGTTACCAAACATTTTTCCTCAAAGTTAGAAGCATCAACAATCACATAGACTTTGTCCCAGGATCTAGTCTTCCAAACAAGATATCCTATAGGATGAATCCATAAGAAAATGAGGAGGTAAAGATGTAGGTTCAGGAGTTGTTAGACAAATGCCTTATCAAAGAAAGATTAAGTCCTTATGTCATACCAACAATTCTTAATCCAAAGAAGGATGGTGGATGGAGGATGTGAATCGGTTCCAAAGCCATAAACAAGATTACAATTAGGTATAGATTTCCACTTCCATGTATTGATGACTTGATTGATTATTTGAGTGGTGATAGATATTTCTCTAAAATTGAAAAGAGTGGGTACCACCAAATCCAAATTAGAGAAGGGGCAGTGATATAGGTGGATATTGGTGGCCACCCTCCTATTTCACCTAGTCCTCTAGTTGGTTTCATTAGTTTCCTTAATTATAGCAACATTTAATATTTTTAGCAGTTTTTCGGGTCCTGAACTTCTGGAATTGTTTTGACCCCCTAAACGACAATTTTTTGAGGTCCATAGTAGGACTATAATCCTATAGCACTCAGAGATATCTTTCCAACGAGGTATCATACACGCCAAATAGATAGCATATGACCAAGTTATGACCCCGAGAAATTGGCTACCCAACTAACCCTAATGGGGCCCAAAAAGTCTTGGTGTTCCATCTCCTGGGGTTAGGGTTTTGGTTTTTTAAGGTTTCCCTTTGTTGTTCAATAAAACAAACTCCCTTAAGCCTCATTGTAACATAGCTCAGAGGCATATTGTTGCCACATCCCTTCTCAAAGATAAGCTATTGTTGGCTATGTGGGGCTTGACCCAGGTTCAGCGTTAATTAGCCAAACAAATACCTACACCACTGGCCCTTTTGGCATTAGCCCGCAGAGCAAAGATCGAAGTCTCACATAAAGCAGTGTGACACACGGGTCTGTAGCTCATGCAGACCTGGCTAGATAGCCCCCGATACTAGTTGTTGTTGCTGCTCAAACTGTTGTAAGGCCTCCGCGGTGACACCTCGCACTGTGTCTCCAATTTCGTGCAATTCGCCCTCTGTGAGCGTGATTGGGTCCAATAATGTCTTAGTGGCCTTGGATTTCTTCCTAGACCCTCCATTCTCCTGCTCCCTCGGACACTTGATGCGGCAGACGTCGCCTATGGGTCTGCACCGTGCTGCTCTGCCTGCTCATCCGTCTTTTCTTTTGTCTTGGGTGAAGGTGACCTCGCGCCTTTGTCAGAGCCCAGCTCTGTTCCACATGTTTGCTTCTCCATCTGCTGAGTGTCATCGCACTCCACCCGGGCCTTGTCAGCAGCCTCCTTCTTTCTCTTTTTGGCCAGCTACGTCATATTGAGCTTGGCTTCCTCCTTCTTGCGTTGTGCGGTAGACTCGCTCCCTCCCATCACCAAGTCCGCTGTAGTGCGACATTTTTCCAGCCAACGATCAAGTATTGGATCAATGGCATCATCCGTTGCCAGGTAAGGCAAATCATACCATGTCTGCGTAGGGTCCTTCCATGCCCAGATGGACACATGGTGAAAATATGCTTTAAACTTTGCATAGTCTTGCAGATTGGCAAACACCATAGGTGACAACCGCGGTTTGCGATTGATGGCCATGTGGATGTTCATCTCCATCATGACCCAGAAGATATTGTTGTCCTTGATGCGTTGCACATCCTTGGTCACCCACAATGAAGCGTACATTGTTGCTTTTGGTAGGTTTGGCGTGACCGAAGGGAATTGACTATCCTCTGGCAACTCCCATGCCACCAGCACAATCGACAGCAAGAGCCACGCGTAGTGGAACGTCTTGTTGATCTCTTGTGCTTCGCAGCAATTTGCAAGGAACTCACCGCGGAGATAGTCTTCCCAATTGAACTGAACTCCTTTGGTGCACTGGGCTGCTAGCGCGACAATAAGCGCCGACACCTCATCAGCGTGACACTTCCTCATCACCTTCCCTACTAAAATCTGCATAGCCACCTTTATAGTAGGGTCACTAATGCTTGATATGGCATATCCACATGGCTTCTTCACCAGCTTAAACTTCTCCTTCATGGCCTCCGCAAGGGCTTGCTTACCACCTTTTCTACCAAATATCATGGCTGAATTTTCTCTTGTGTAGGGCAACCATGTGATCTTGTGGATCAATCTGTCCGTGATGGGTATTGGCTCCTCCAACCATAAACACTCATCATGCACCAAGCATAACAACTTCTTGATGACCAAGACCATAATCAGGGTGCGGTTGTAGTGCGACACCCATAGCATGTTGAACATACCAACCTTGTCTACTCCTCTGAGCCACCTCCGTGGCTCCAATGCGGTCATTCTGGTGGTTGTATCGATAATGCGGCACATCAGTTGCTTGGTCGACAAGTGTGGGAACTTCTCATGGTCATACAAGTCTCAGTCTTCGATTTTTAACAGAGGAACCCGCACCAAGCGCGGTCTTTCAAAAACAATCTCATTTGGCAGCATAGGGGTTTGCAAGGGGACCTTGCTCTTGTTGATATCTTTCAGTACATTGGCCTTGCCCTTGCGCAGAGGGACGTACTTAGGAAACCAAGTGATAGGCTCAGCACCCTGGGCTTCAACTTCCTCCACGTCTATTCCCACATCTTCATCATCCATCGGGATGTCTTCAATTTCTTCCTCCTTCGGCTCCAGATTGATGGCTTTTCGCTTCTCCTGTGCGATGGGTCTGTCCTTCAGTGGGTTTCTTCTTGATGATGTGCACATCGATATTGTAGGCTGCTTTCCCTTCTTATCCTTTGTGCTCTCCTTGGTTGGGGTGGGATTTGGTCTCGGCATCCTTGGTGATTTAGGGACTTCCGCTAATGCTTCGGCAACCTCTGGAGCAACATCTTCTGCCTCCATAACAATTTCTGGCACTAACTCCTCTGCTACTTCTTCGGTATCTATAGCTTTTGTGGGTGCCAAAATAACGCTTTCTAATAGTGCTTGTGATGTCTTTGGTAAGTTCTAAAACGCTGGACTCGCTATCAAATTCTCGAAGAATTCTCGGTTCATGTGCGCCTGAGAGGTCAACAACTCAATGCTCAAAATGCCAAGTGTTTTTTGTTGGGCGACCACCTGTAATTTATAGGGAAATTTGAATTCAAATCTGACTGTTCCCCCCACATTCAATTCATTAATGCCGGATTCGGTTCATTTGATTCATCTTAAATGCCGGTCCCCTGCTCCATTTGGCCGCATTTCTATCGTCAAATCATGAATAGTGATTTTAATGGTTACTTTCCAGCCAACCTACGTGATTTCTTCCTGGGTAGCGCAACTCCCTTCGCACTGCCGCGAACCCTGTGACACTTCCTTGCTTCACACAATCCTCTAATCATGCAGCTCCCCAACCCGAGAAATGCAGTTTATAGTCTTACGCCTCCTTTCAACTACCTAGACTGCTAAGACTAGGCTACCTTCATATAGTCACATGGCCGGACCACCGGTGTATGGCTTCAATTGACTGCCATTCACCTTTCCTAGGAAGGGATCTCCATTAAATTTAACCAACTGAACCACTCTTCCGTTGGTAATCTCCTTAATGACATAGGGCCCTAAACAGTGCATTCTAAATTTCCTTGGAAATTTATCAAACTTGCTGTCATATAATAAAACCAGGTCACTTACCTTAAAGGTGTGCAGCTTAATGTGCCTATCATGCCATGCTTTTTTGTGCTGCTTTTGGACCTGTTGGTGAAATCACGCTAGAAATCTTTCTTCCTCAAGCTCAGCCAGTTGCATGAGCCTCTCTTCCAAGCCTCTATGATCCATCATACCTGTGAGTGCCGCTATGCACAAACTAGGCACAATGTATTCCATGGGCATCACCGCTTCAATACCATATACAAGCCTAAAGGGTGTTTGTCTAGTCAACTTCTTGCATGTCGTCCAATAGCCCCATAGCACTGCAGGTATGCGCAAGTCCCAATCACTTCGTTGAGTGTTGAAAACCTTGGTCAGTGCATTCTCCAACACTTTATTGAATGCTTCCACCATCTCGTTAGTCTGTTGGTGATAAGGCATGCTTTTCTGGTGATATACCTGAAATTCCTCCCAATGCGTTGATCGTCTCATTCAGAAAGTGTATACCACAATCACTCATCAAAATATTTGGACACCAAAATCGTGTCAGTACATACTCAAAGAGGAACTTTGCAGTAGTCGCACCTGTGAAATCCTTCATAGGCTGTGCCTCTGCCCATCGAGTCAAAGACTCTGTCGCGGTGATAATGTACCTCACTCCCGTCTTCTTCCCTTGGGGCTGAATGGGTTCCAAAAAATCTATCACCCATTTTTCAAAGGGTTGCAATGTCATCTGTGGATTCAGAGGCAACTCATCCCTCCGTGATGGCCTGCTAGTCATTTGACATACATCACACGCTTTGCAGTACGCTTTTGAATCCTAATGGAGGGTTGGCCACCACAACCCTGCGCGTAGAATCTTCTGTGTGGTCGCTCTCTCTGCATAATGTCCTCTCGCATCACCCCCATGAACATCCATGAGGATACTGCTCCTTTCAAGCTCTGGTACATATCGTCACAATATCTCATCACACCCCATTTTGTACAAATGCCTAGCAATGACAGAAAAGTCTACCGCGCGCACCACTAACTCCTTCTTCTATTGGACGGTGTATCCTTCCGGAGAAATTTTTGTCTTTAGGAAGTGTATGATATCCTCAAAAGAACATCCAGGAAGTGTATGATATCCTCAAAATGAACATCCGTTATGCGCACTGCAAATAGCAGCGCATCAGGAAATTCCTCCTTGAAATTAGTGGGATCTTCCCCTATTTCGATGCGCGACATATGGTCTGGTCCTATGTTCAGTCGTCTAGGTTTCACAATAACTTCAAAATCATACTCCTGGAACAATAAAAACCACCTGTAGATTCTGACCCCAACACAGGCTTATTGACCAGGTATTTCAACACAAAGTGATCCATATACATCTTAAAATGGCCACCCAGCAAGTAGTGTCTAAACTTCTGGAGCACGTATACCATGACTACCCCTTTGTGCTCAGTGGTGGAATAGTTCTTCTCCACCTTGGATAATCTTCTATGTGCGAATGATATAGTATGGTCGAAGTCTCCTCCGCTAGCCTATGTCAGTACTACTCCCAACGCTATACATGATGCGTTGACATGTACATGAAACTCCTTCTTCCAATATGGGAAGACTAAAATTGACACGGTGACCATCTTTTCCTTCAATACATCTAGGCTTTTCTTACAGTCCTCGTTCCAACAGAATGTGACATCCTTTTTCAACAACTTCTCCATAGGCACAGTGATCTGGGCATAACCCTTGATAAACTTTTTGTAATATCCAGTATGCGCTAGGGTAGTGTGCAACTATTTCATATTCCTTTGTGCTTCTAAGTTAAGTATCACCGCAATCTTCGCGAGATCTACCATCAGCCCCTGCCTACAAACCACATGATCGAGTAGGATCCCAAAAGGAACACAAAACAGACATTTCTTCAGATTGAGCGCGATCTGGTATCTTTGACTGGTATCTAGCATCAGGCACAAAATTGCCACATGGTGTTTCACCAGCCCAAACACAATCCAGTCATCAAAGTACACTTCCAGGAACTTATGAATAAATTCCTTGAACGCAGCAATGCCTACGTGCGAAAAAATCGCAGGTGCATTCTTCAATCTGAAAGGCATTACAATGTACTGAAAACATCCCTACTTAGTCGTGAAGGTCGTCTTGCTCCTATCCTCCGGCGCGATTTTGATTTGATGGTACCCAGAGAACCCAACAGTGAAGGAATATTCTTCCTGGCCACCTACATTGTCCAACACTTCATTAGTAAACGGAGTCGGAAAAGGATCATGTACACAAGCATTATTTAACTTCCCGAGATCCACGCATATCCTTATTTCAACCTTCTGCCTTTTTTCCTGTACCACCATTGGGCTTACCCAATCAGATTGTTAGACGGGCTCAATGATGCTTGCCGTGAGCATCTTGTCTAGCTCTAAGCAGACCTTCTCCTTATACTTTGGATTGAGATGGTAAAGTCTTTGCTTAACCAGCTTCGCATCGGGCTTCAATGTTATCTTCATAACACTTAGGTCTCCTATTATCCCTTTTAGATCCGTAAACTTGGTAGGGAACAAATCCTATTATTCATGGAGAAATTAAGTGACCTTATCTACTGTCATGTCATCCTAGCAATCTCCAATCTTTGCGAATTTGGGTTCAGCGTCCGTACTAATATTTACCTGTTTCATTTTTATTGGCACAATTTTATCAGGATTCTCAATCTGCGATCCTTCAATCTCGCAGTGACCTTCTATTTTAGGGATGTTAATTTTTTGTAGATCCTCATCTTCTTCTTCATCGGTCACATTATAGCATTCCAACACATGAACTAGCTGAGTAGTCCAATCGGGTTGAATTAGGTCCAAAGGATCCTGTTGTATCCTAAATATTGCTACTTTCACTTCTTGTAGTGCCTCATCAATACAGTCAAACCCGTCTTCAAAGCTAAAATTTATTATGAATCCTTCGCGCAAAATATCTCATTCACTTGTGCCATGACGAAGCTCTGTTTCCAAGTACCAATTCATCAGGATGACATCGAGGGTGTAACAGAACAAGCACACCCATTCAAGTTGGGGCTTCGCTCCATAAGCCTCAGCCCATTTGGATAAGTGCGCACGTGGATCATCCTTCCCATCATATTTTTTTGTCATTCGTACCTTCGCTTCCCAAAGCGTGTTCTCATTATCCTTCTACATTTTGCACCAATCATCAAAGCTACCCTTGTGCATACCCCACCACCTTGCGGGTGTAGCGCGTAGTGCCCAGTCCAAAGCCTGGAAGCGCTACTTCTCTGGTGCCTCTCTTTCGAATGCATCCAAAAATATATCTACGTCATTCAGGCCATCATATGTGGGCATATTTCTTACCTCTGAAGACACACCGTGTAGCAACTGGGTCATCATGTTATAGCTTAGTGTGGTTACTTCATGTAATTGATTTTTCCAGCGCTCTAATTCTTCATCAGAGTCCGAGGTGCAGGAACTCTCACTATCCCATGTAATTCATCCATCTATTGTTGGATTCATCCAATCTTGGTCTCGCGTTGTTATCTTATATATACATTCCAAATCGTCATCACTCTCATAATCGCAGACTGGTTCAGTGTAACATGATCCTTCAATAGGATTTAGGGGTACTATTACGTGGAGTGATTTCTTCTCAAATATCATCTTTCACTCCTTTAGGTTGATTAACCCGTTCATATCTGTAGCCCAATCAATGCTAAGGAGTCCAGGATAGGGGTTGTCATCAAAATTTCTATTACTTCAAAGTCAAACAACACGCTCATGCCTTCAATGTCTACAATCACCCCTGGTAGTCGCCCCATGGGGATGATCTTTTGTTGGTTTTCCATCCTTAACTGAATCAGAGACCACTGTAGTGTGTGTCTTCGCATTCATTCCCAAGTCTGCTTTGGTAGGACGTTCGCGTCTGACCCAAGATCCAAAATAACCTGATCCATTTCATATTCTCCTATCTGCGTGGTCAACCTCCTCTCTCATCTTGTCCTTGTTTTATGCTTACCAATCTTTCGTACCACGCGCAGTTCACCCAGAGTGTTTACGATGCATCTATTTATAAGCTCCTGTAATCCCTTCACAACCTTTTTGTCGCACAACAACTTCATGCAGGTCTCTAGAAAGGTTGTAAGCATAGAAGGGTCCATTTCCTGATTAGGCGTATCCTTTCTCCCTGAGGTCGATGCCTCAACGAAGCTCTTCTTTGCTTCCATGAATGTTTCATGTGCGCGTTCCAAATCAAATTCAGCCTCCTTCACTAGAGCTTTGTGAACCCATGCGCTGTCTTCGATCTATTTCCCCTTATCATATCTTTTTGCAACTCCACTTTGGAGCATTATATTCACATTCAGATCCTCTTCACGAGGCTCGAACCTCATCATCTGCAGGTTCTAAGTCGACTAAGGTGGTAGCGCCCCTTTGTCGCATATCCTTGCTATTAGTGTAGGACAGTCCTCCATCTCATGATCTAACAGAGTGAAATATTGCACAATGGACACGTTGGGTTAGTGAAATCGCGGGCATAGTGTCCTAGTCCTTGGTAATTATAGCATATTAGTTGTCCCTAACCTCTGCCAGGTCCTCCTCCGCCTCGGCCTCGTCCGCGCCCCTGAAAGCTTGTTCGTGCCATCCCTACGCTCTGGTCAAGGGGCCGCATCTTTCCCTGAACCCTATAGGTGGGTAATCTATCCATCATCAATTCATAACTTCTGCAGTTGTGCTCATTATGCCCTACCGACCTACATAAGTTGCAGAATAGTTGTTGTGGTGTTTGTACAAACGTCTGTAGCAAATGACAGTTATCTGTCGTATGTTTTCCTGCTACTTGACATATAGCGCATCACAACGCAGGCCCCGCGCTTGGTCCTACTTGAGCTTCCGACCTCAAAGGCATCAGTCCCCCTCCTACAATATAGTTTGCAAAGATCAGGCAATGGTCTTTGTCATGCCCCTGACCCTTGCATTTCAAGCACCATTCCTCTTCGCACACCTCCAGCCAAAATATTTTTCCCTGCTTCAAGCTCTGCATTTCAATGCAAATATTTTGCAACTGCGCATGGATTTGTTGAACCCCCAGATTCAGATCCTGCATCGGTGTTTCATGCAGTCTCATTGCAATCTCCAAGGCCTCTACCTGAGTTGTGATCTTCTATTGTGACAACCTAACCCTTGGCTATGGAAGGAGTGAAGCCACGAACCATTCATGGTGTTGTCCATCTGTTAAGTTCATATTAGCTTTTTGGATTTTACACTTCAATCTCTGATCTAATTCCCAAGGTGTATTGCCTAGTTTCATCATGATTTCTTTGAACCCCACAATTGATTGTGCCTTAGATTTAGGCCTACTGAACTCTTTATTCAGCGTAGTCTGGATGTCTGCCACCCCATCGTTTGGGTTATCATTAGAGTACTTGATGTACCAAGTTAGTGCGCGATCCTGCAAAGCACTAACCAGTGTTTCCTTCTTCATGTGATCATCTGTAACGCCCTGAGCTTCCCAAACAGCTTTCACAACGAACCAAAACTAGTACGAGTCCTCATTTCCCAAGCCTTTAAACAAAGGCAACTTCACTGAATTTGCCACGTTGAACTGCGGTGGAGGTAGTGGTGGTATGGGTGAAGTCGTAGGTGATGGTGATGAAGTTGGAGATGGTGTGGGTGGAGGTGGCAGTTTTGGGAATCCTTGTCTTATTAACTAAATAACACTTCACGAAGAAGCCTGCGCTACTCCCTCTTTGTCACGCAATGGAGGTGAAATTAATGGTCTATATTCAGGACCTTTTCTTCCTTCGTTCTTGTAAGTCTTTTCACTTCACATAGCTCTGAACATCAAGGTAGCTGCATAACCCATTTTTCGCACAATAACATCTTAATCCAGGTATTCAAAGACTTTAAGTTCTTACCTTGTGGACCTTTGAAAAAGAGTCGCTCCGCCTCATTGTAGCTAACTGAGGTATCAACCACGAATTCAGTCACAAATCCTCTTATGATGTGATCGAGCCAATGATCGACAACATGGCGATCTTATCCCTAGAGGCTTCCAATTTCTGTACTAACTCCGGGGTCCAGACAATAAGACTGTCAAGTCTCCACCTTCCTCAGCTATCCGCTAGCTTCACGATCCACTCGTATAGCTAAACTGGAAAGGAACAAAAAAAGATCTCGTGGATCTCTATAGATAAGTAACTGTCCAACTACTATTCCTTTGTTAGTCGCAGATTTCTATTCTCCTACGCCGTGAATTCGTGGATCTTCCTATTCAACTAGTCTTTGATCTCTTTCTTATTTGGATTCCAGTGATACGACATCACACATCTCTTATGTAGGTTCCCGTCTCAACCACGGAACCATTTGTTGGCTACGTAGGGCCTGACCCAGGTTCAACGTTAGTTAGCCAAACAAATCCCTACACTACTAGCCCTTTCAGCATCAGTCCAAAGAGCGTGGACTGAAGTCTCACCCGAAGCAGTATGGGGGGATGCTGGAACCAAGTTTCCCCACCCTGAGATGGTTTTGATGTCGGTTTATTCCTTCTATTACTGCTCTCACGCAGGTTGTTAAGTTCTAGGGCTCTATCAGTCTAGCCCTTTATTCCACTCTTCAGTACCTCCCCGAAGGGGTACAATTGGCCTTTATGCAGCCCTAACCTGTGGTTCAAGTACTTTTGTGTATCGTGTAGATTCCCAAACTAGCTTAAGTGTCTTACTTATCTTATTAAATGATCACAGTTAGCGCTGTGTAAACAAATATCCTTACTTGTGTTCAAGTAACCAACGTAATTACATACATTCGCACACCACATAAGCATTATAAATGAAATTCATACACAATAGGACAAGATGCTTTAACAGGAAACAAATACACAAAATTTGTAGAATACTTCTTTTTATTGATATCTTCAGATGATTATAGACTCTATTCGCCCTGTGCACACAGTTGCAGGTGTTCGTGCACTCAGCAGCGACTTCCACCTAGGCCTCTATGCACTCAGCTGCAGAGCCTCTACCTACGCTACGACCCGAAACTTAGACTTCTCTCCTTATTTCTCAAGACTTATATTACAACTTATGACTTAAAAACTACTTAGAGCTTACTTACTTAGCTCTTTTTATACAATCCCATGGGCTGCTGACCGTGGGTAAATCTTTACAGCCGACTTTATTTTACAAAATAAGGGTGGACAACCCTTTATGACTCATGACACCTTCGCGCTCTGTGACCACAAAATGCAGAGACTTTACACTTTATTACAAAACTTGACTCAAAATATGGGCTTTTAGTCCCAAAACTGTCCTTAGGGGATCCTGTTCCCAACAGCTACCATCCCCAAACTAGTTTATTTCCAATTCAAAGCTGGTAGAGCTGACAACTTCATTGAGAACATTCAAAACATCTGCTAGAAGGTCCCTGACATATTGGACAAAGCCAATGCTAAGTACAAGCAACGTCATGATCAACATTCGGTGCCACACAAGTTCTAGATGGGTGACAAAGTTTGATTACATTTGTAGAAGGAGCGCCTGGCTGGGACCCACCATAAGCTTCGCTTGCTCTGATAGGGGACAATACCGTTGAGCTTGACATTCCATCATTCCCTCGCCTACACCCAATATTCAATGTGGACCGACTGTGACCATACTTCCCCCCTTTGTTGGACACATTCGACGTTACTAAGTAGATGACACAAATAAAGCTCAACCCAAGCTGCATCGAATGGGCCACAATTGACAAGATCATAGATGCACAAATCGAGAACACTCTCTAGCAGAGGATCTAGCTATATCGATTTGTCAAATCATGCCAAGTTCTTCACCAGGGACCAAGTTCAATAGAAATTTCCTCACCTCATGGAGGCTCTCCACACAATGGGTACCATTGCTTTCTAATGGGGGAGGAATGATCTAGGTGGATATTGGTGGCCACCTGCCTATTCCACCTAGACCTCCAGTCGGTTTCATTAGTTTCCTTGATTATAGTAGCATTTACTATTTTTAGCAGTTTTTCGGGTCCTGAACTTTCGAAGTTATTTTGACCCCCTAAATGACATTTTTTTAGGTTTGCAGCAAGCCATAAATCTTGTAGTCCTCAAAGAGATATTTCCATTCAAGTATTGTACATGCCAAACGAAGATCATATGACTATGTTATGACCTCGGGAAGTTGGTTGCCCAACTAACCCCAACGAGGCCCACAAACTCTTAGTGTTCTATCTCATAGGGTTAGGGTTTTGGTTGTTTAGGTTTTTCCTTTGTTGTTTAATAATAAAACGTCCCTTGAGCCTCATTGTAACATAGTTTAGAGGCATGTAGCTGCAACATCTCATTTCAAAGATAAGCTAACATCACTCGAGCTAGTTTATTTCCATTTTGTATGTAAGCATATTTAAGTTCTTTGATGTTAATAAAATGAAGTTTTATTTCTGTTGCATCTCTATGTTTATGTTTATATTTGTGTTTTGTTGCATTCCTACATAATTCTAGATCATGACAAGTGGAAAACTACATTTAAGACAAATCATGGACTGTGTGAGTGGATTTTGATGACCTTCGGTCTTACAAATGCACCAAATACCTTTATGATATTGATGAATGAAGTTTTAAAGGATTCTACAAGAAAATTTGTGATTATGTATCTAGATGAATTTTTAGTGTACAACCAAACAAAGGAGGATCATCTTAGACATCTCAAGTTAGTTTTGAGCACTTTGCAACAAGAGAAATTGTTGATAAATTTAAAGAAATGCAGCTTCATGAAGAATGAGTTGGTGTACCTGAGATTTGTAATTTCAGGGGGTGGATTGAAAATTGACTAAGATCAATCGAAGGTGATAATTAACCGGTTGGTTCTAAGAAACATGTTTAAGGTAAGAATCTTTCATGGTCTTTCCCAGTTCTATAGAAAATTTATAAAGAATTTCAATAGTTTGTGTGCACCCATTGTTGAAACTATTAAGGAGAATAATAAACCATTCAAATGGACTATAGTAGCAGATTACAATTTTAAATTGTTGAAGAAAATAATTACAAAGCTTCCCGCTTTATCATTGCCAGACTTTGGAAAGGTGATTCAAGTTGAAACTTATGCCAACAAAATTGTTATTGGAGTTGTGTTGAGCCAAGATGGGCGACCAATCACTTATCTTAGTGAAAAATTAAATGAGGTAAAACAAAAGTACTCTGCATATGATATGAGTTCTACATTATTGTGAAGGCCTCGAAGAAGTGGCGATGTTATCTCATGCCCAAGGAATTTGTTTTTTCTTATGGATAGTCATGGACTGCAATTTATAAGCAGCGAGACAAAGTTGAACCAAAGACATGCCAGATGGGTGGAATTTTTGCAAAATTTCATTTTTTGTAATAAAACGTACTAGTGGGTCATCAAACAAAGTAGCAGATGCTTTAAGTAGGATTAATTTAATTCTACAAGAATTTCAATTATGTGTTTTAGAATTTGATGAACTCAAAGAAATGTAATAGTGATGCACATTTCAAAACAGCTTGTGCAACAGGTGAAAACTCAGTGAAAATGAATTCACCTCAATGGTCAACTTACATGATCAAAGAAGGTTTGTTATTCAAGGGCAGTAAATTTTTAATTCTTAGATGTTTCATGATGGACAACGTGATCAAAGAGAAGCATAATGGAGGATTGGGAAGACACATTGGATCTAATAAAACTTTTGTTGTACTAAATCCTTTTAATTATTGGCAAGGTATGAAAGCTAATTGTTGAAAGATGCAGTGGGAAAAGGGGGAGAGTTAGAATGTAGGATTCTACTAGCCATTGTCAATCCCCAATAGGCCTTGGGATTTTATCAATATGGATTTTGTTTTGGGTTTATCTCGAACACAAAGAGGTAATGATTCCATTTTTGTTGTTGTGGATAAGTTTTCCAAAATGGCACATTTTATTGATTATACAAGAACTACTAATGCTAATGGTGTGGCAATTTTATTCTTTAAAGAAATTGTAAGATAGCATGGATTGCCCAAAAGCATTGTATGAGATAGGGATATGAGACGTATGGGCCACTTTTGGAGAATTTTATGGATGAAACTAGGCACTATTTTAAATTTTAGTTTAACTTATCACCCCCAACCAGATAGACATATAATGGTGGTAAATAGAAGTCTTGGCAACATTCTAAGAAATTTGGTAAATGAACATCCCAAGGAGTGGGATTAGATAATTTCTCAAGTTGAGTTTTGTTATGAAACCAGCTCACAAAAAGATAGAAAAGATAGTTGAACACCTTAGAATTCAGTCTCTTTGAGGGGGCAACTTCCTTTACATTACACAAATGAACAATTCTTGGATGATTCAAATGACAAAACCTCCTTTCTATATATAGAGTTTAAGGAGTCCAATATAACCCAGCGACCTAACAATATAATATAAAGCCAACAAAGTAACAATAGAGGATTCTGTGGGGCCAGTTAACAATATAGGGACAATAGGGCACAACAATATTATTAAGGGATACAACTACAATAGTAAGGATTAATCACTAGTATTATAGGACCTAACATGCCCCTCTCCTTCAAAAAGTGTTTGTCCTCAATGCTTAAG
>APFE031357519.1:223356-300246 GCA_000404065.3 Pinus taeda
CTAATGCCATACTTGAACATAATTTATGCAGCCAAACTACTTCCTTGCTTGCACGAGTGGTTGCCATGTATTTTTCCTCTGTAGTTGAAAGTGCCACGACAGGCTGTCTCTTGCTCATCCAAGTAACTTCACCTCCAAACAGGTTAAACACATACCCACTTGTAGATCTTCTCTGATCTAGATGTCCAGCTCAATCTACATCAAAAAATCCAAGAATGTCAAAAACTCTATCCAATTGTGGTCTTCCTTGGTAGCACAGACCATAATCACTAGTGCCATGCAAATACACGAAAACTCGCTTCATTGTTGTCCAATACTCCTTCCCTGGTTTTGACATAAACCTTCTCAATACTCCCACTGCATGTGCAATGTATGGTCTAATACAAACCATTGCACACATTAGGCTATCGACTGCACTTGTGTATGGAACACAGGACATGTCCTCTTCCTCTTCTTGTGTCTAAGGACATTGTTTAGCAGATAATTTTACACCTACAGGAATAGGAACCTTCACCGGTTTATTATCCTGCATATTAAACCTTTACAATATTCTCTCGACATACTTCCTATGGTTTAACCATAGCTTCCTCTTTGCCCAATATCATTTAATTTCCATGCCCAAAATATAGTTTGCAGCACCAAGATCCTTCATGTCGAATTTGGAGGACAATTGGGTCTTCAAATCTGAGATAATTCCTTTGTCATTTCCAATCAACAATATATCATCCACATATAAGACTAGATAAATAACATGTTCACCAATTAATTTAAAATTCATGCAGTGATCCACTTTGCTTTTGGTGAAGTCAAGTTCCCATATAAATGTATCAAATTTATGATACCACATCCTTGGTGACTATTTAACCCATACAGATACTTTTTTAACTTGCGTACCAGTTCTTTCTTACCCTTAATTGCAAGCCTTCAGGTTGCTTCATGTAGATCTCTTCTTCTAGATCCCCATGAAGAATTGTTGTCTTCACATCCATTTGTTCTATCTGAAAATCAAAAGCAACATCAATAGATAAAAGTAATCTAATAGAAGCTACCTTGGAAATGAGATAAAAAAAATATCACCAAAATCAATTCCTGACACCTGGGAATAACCTTTTGCTACCAACCAAGCTTTGTATTTCTCCACCTTGCCCTCTGCATTCATCTTCTTCTTAAACACGCATTTTCTTCCAATGGGTTTCCTTCGATCCGACAACTCCACCAGATCCCAAACCTCATTTTTGTCCAAAGATGCCATTTCATCAACCATGACCTCTTTCCAGAGTTTTCCATGCTCTGAATCTACTACGTCCCTGACAGTTCTGGGATCATCATCAGTAATAGATAAAGAAAAATTTGAAAAGAAAGTAGATGGATTGTACCTTTTTGGTTTCCTTCTTTCTCAAATTGATATTCTCACGGCTGGAGTTTTTGACTCTTCATCTTCTTATTCCTCTTCTACTGTAGAGTCTAATTCTTCCTCCTTTAGTTCAAACTCTATCTTCTCAGGTTCCTTGAGTAGGACTTCATGTTTAATAAAATCTTTCAACTCTCTAAACAACACATCTCGGTTGTACACAACCTTCTTTGTTTTTGGGTTCTAAAGCTTATAACCTTTTAAACCACCCTTATACTCAATAAATATGCACCTTTTAGATTTAATATCCAACTTGGTTCTTTTTTCCTTCGGAACATGTACATAAGCATCACATCCAAATACCCTCAGATGTGAAAAAGAGGGTTTCTTACCAGCCCATACCTCATGTGGAGTCTTATCCTCCAACACTGATGAAGGTGATCTATTGACCAAGTAACATGCATTCTCTACCACCTCTGCCCGGATTTTTTGTCCTAACTCGGCACCACTGAGCATGCTTCTTGCCTTTTCCATCAATGCCATGTTCATTCTTTCCGTGACTCCATTTTGTTGAGATGTGTATGAGTAGTCTTCTACTGTGCTATACCACACTTATTACAAAACTCTTCAAATTCTTTCTTGTAGAACTCTCCACCATTATCTGTCATCAACACCTTTATCTTCTTCTCTGACTGGCTTTCCATGAGAGTCTTAAATTATTTAAACATGTCAAAGAATTCATATTTCATCCTGAGGAAATATATCCATGTATTCCTTGAGAATTCATCTATAAATGATACATAGTACACAAAATTACCCAATGATGGAATCGACACAGGTCCAAACACATCACTTTGCACAAGCTCTAATATCCCTTTCGCCCTCTTAGCACTGGAGGGGAAACTCACCTAATTCTTCTTCCCATATACACAATGTTCACATAAATTGAAATCCAGAGAGCAATTAGACATACCTTCTACCATACCATTACCATGAAGTATTCAAAGGCCTTTCTCTCCAATATGTCCAAGCCTTTGATGCCATAGCATGGTCTTTTCTCTAGAGACCACTAGATTTTCTGCTCCACTTTCAGTAACTACAAAACTGTTGCACCCATCAATAATAGTATTTGCCCAGAAGTTTGTATAGAGTTCCAGTCCGGACTCTCCACATCAATACCAGTGTTCCCCAACCATCTTGCAGGTATCTTTCTCGAACACTGTTTTTACACCTGCATCATCTATCTTGCTTACATAAATAAGATTTCTGGCTAATGGAGGAATATGCAGAACACCTAGAAGTGTTCTAAGCCTTCCACTTTGCAACTTCAACTTTACTTTTTCACGTTTGACGATTCTAGCCTTCCTGTCATCCCCTAAGAATAAATCACCACCATCATATTTCTCATAGTTGTGGAACCACTTCATATGAGGAGTGAAGTGAAAGGATGCACCTGAGTCAAACAACCATGCCTCATTATCTACATGTGTACTTGAAGAAGATACCAAGTACACATCCCCACCTTCATTTGAGGTGGTTTTCGCCTCTGCAGAAGGAGCATCATCGGATCCCTTTCCTTTCTCGGGAGCTTTAGATCTACAGTCCTTTTAGAAGTGTCCTTCCTTTCCACATTTCCAACATACCTTTATAGGTTTTCCTGGAGATTTAGATCTCCCACTCGAGGACTTATTTTTATTTCTGTTCTGGGACTGTCCTAGTACATACAAGGCGTCTCCATTCTGGCCCTCCCTATTTTTTCGTCTCATCTCCTCTAACACCAAGGATGAGACTATTTCATCAAACTTCAAGGTATTTGTATTGCTACGTATTGCAACAACCAGACTATCCCACGAATCTAGTAGAGAACACAACAAACTGATGCACTTATCATCATCTGAAATTTTAATATCTATAGATAACAACTAGCTTACCACAGTATTAAAGGTGTTTAGATGCCCTATCACTGAGTCTCCATCCTTCATCCTTAGGTTATACAACTTTTTCTATTAGAACAGTTTGTTCATGAGAAACTTAGATTAGTACAAAGTCCATAAATTGTCCCACAAAGACTTCGTCATATTTTCCCCTGATACATTGAACAATACTGAATCTGAGATACACAACCATATTGAGCTCTTTGATTTTTGATCCAATTTCGCCCATTCTTTAGCTGACATTACCGTTGGTTTAGTACCTAGATCTACCACGATCCACTGGTATTTATCCACTAGTAGATCCTCCATCTTGAGTTTCCACAACTAAAAAATATGACCATTAAATTTCTCGATCTCTATCTTTCCACTGCTCACCATCTTCTTTCACCGCAAGAATCGATCCCACAGATCTCCCACTGAACAGATTCTACCACAGGCCCGAACAAAACCCCTCAGCAGCAAAGGCATCCCCCTGAAGCTGAAACAAATATAATACCAGATGTAGGTTATAACTGTGTACAGAAATTAGCTGCATACGGATTCTAAAAAACAAAAATAAACAATGGCGAGAGAATAAAAAATAAATAGATATACATAGAGATTTTCCCTTGGATCCCAAAATCGAGACTACCAGATTGATAGGTCTGCCCACCTAATATAGGGGTTATTTGTGGAAATAATATAACACACACCCAACAATTTGAAGCACCAACTTTCCCTCTTGAAGTTTTGGCCACTTCATCTTAGGAAGATCCTATGAATGATGTAACTGGGAGGATTGGAAGGTTAGGCTTTGATGTAGTAAAATATTAATTAGTGGAGAAAACTTGACCATATAAAAAAAGTATATTAGAGTGGCTCATCAAAGCACTTGAAATTGTTCATTTTAATGCAATTGGAAAAATGGGAACCAAAGGTTCCACCAGACTTGATGGGGGTGATGTAGACAATTCCAATTTACGTGATGTATATGATATGGATGTTTAATATTATTGAGAATTAAATTTATATAATAATTTTGAGCTAACTTTATTTTGAGAATCTACTAATCATTTTGAGTGGAAAAAACCAATGTAGAAGCAATATGCCACACTCATCAAGAATGGGACATGGAAATTGGTGGAACTTCCATTTAGAACTAAACCATTTGGATACAAGTTGGTGTACAAGAAAAGAACAAGGATCATGGAAAAATGATCTGCACAAAAGGAAGGTGTTGATTATGAGGAGACCTTTTCCCCTGCAAAAAATTTGTCCACCATCCAAACTCGCTTTACCTTGGTAGCACATAATGGATGAAAAACCCATCAAATGGATGTGAAGACTACTTTCTTAAATAGAGACTTGAAAGAGAATGTTCTCAAGTCTTAAAAAATGTTTTCTTGTGAAGGGATAATAACATGAAGTATGTAAACTCATCAAATCCTTGTATGAACTTAAACAAGCACCACAATCCCTATATGAAAAGTTAACTAAGCGTCTTTTGATATTCAATTTCAAACACGTTAAACTTAATGATGCAACGATGTTTTTCAAGAAAGTTTGCAAAAAAACTATATATTTTGTGGTGGATGATATTATCTAGTGGTGATAGGAACAATGAAAGCTATATTGCATCCATAAAAAGAATAGTCGAAGAAGGGTTTTGAGATGATATATTTGGGATGTCTTCACTAGTACTTGGGAATTGAAGTGACTTAACATCCAAAGTACATATTCATATCCCAAAAGAAGTAGATTGGAGAATTGTTGAACATGCTTGGCATGGCTAAATTTGATCATCGATTGACTCCAATGGAATAGAATTTGAAGCTTACATTGAAAGAAGGGAATAGATTTTTCATTTTTTGTTGGGATTATTTCCAAGTTGATGTAAAACACTTGTGAAGGACATTCTATGCTACAAAAAGATCCCTAAAATACGTAAGGGAAATCAAGAATTTGAACTCAAATATCCATAAGTAATGACTTCATCTTGATTGGATATTTTTATTTAGACTTTGACAGGGAAAAATAAAATGGACTATCAACTTCACACTATATCATGAGTCTTGGATTAGAAGTTGTCTCCCGGAGGTCATGCAAATAGTCATTTCTAGTAGATTCCACAACAGAGGCAGAATATTTGGTATTTGCAAAAGCAAAAAAGGAAATTGTGTGGCTCAAGAAATACTTGAATGTTTACAAGAAAAATAAGTGAGTCTACTCCTCTTCTGTTTGACAATACTTATGTAATCAAGTTGGTCAATGATCCCAAATTTCATTATTGAACTGAGCACATCAATGCAAAATATCATTTGATTCAATATCATGTAGAGGCCAAGACTATTAATTTAATAAATTGTTCCACAAATTTACAAATTGTAGACCTATTCACCAAAGCACTTGAAAGATAAAATCTTGAAACTTTAAAAATGATGCTTGGACTCACAAACACCCCTTCGGCTTAAGGGGGGTGCGGGAATGTTGGACACATAATCCTTCAATATTTTGGTGTCATTATAATTAATTTGTAAATATTAGGAGAAATACAAATAGATAGGTGAATATTAAATGCTAGTGTGCCGCTTGGAATATGAAACCAAGAGTCATCTAGTTGTATTAAAATAGATTCATGCTAATAGAATGGCATCCAATTCTAGAGTAATATTTGCCACTAGTGATAAAACCAATGAAGGATTATATTGACCAATTATTTCTCCCTATTCTTTTATTCCTCTTCAAAGATTCCAATACTAATTTTAAGTCCTTCTTCCATTAACATTTTATTTACTTCCTTAGTAACAATTCTTGGAGTGAAGGTAGTTGACTTACATTTGTTTGCATTGTTTTTCTCTAGTTCGATCTTGGTTGATCTAGATTGGATCATTATATTATTTTTCATTAATATTGATGCTTTTAAAGTGGAAAAATTAGAGGAATTGGCCTAGGGGACCATTTTTATTGGTGGGTCTCAGTTTCTCAAATTGGGTTTGAAACCTTCCGAAATTAGGTTGAGGGATTATATGGAATTTTTGGGAATAAAAATTTGTTGCTTAAGCATTGTAACCCTTAGTTATATTCTAGAACCAAATACCCTTCGAATATTCCAAGAAAAAACTCAATCAAAGTCCCTTGCAAAATTTATGCCACTAAAAATTTGACCTTCCTATTTTGATGACCATGATTCGAGAGGATGCAATGTTAGCCCCCATTATTCATGGAAAAGGGGATAGCCATGTGATCATGATGAAGAATAATCTAGAAGATTCAATATTTTAATTCTAGCTAAGAGTTGAAGGAATCAAACTTAACCACTAGTAGGCTATTGGACTGTGTATAATCGAGCTAATAGAAGGAAAAGGGGTTCCATTTGATGGGAGGGAATTTTGTTCCATATATGAGCATAGTAGTAGAGAGTGGATAAAGAAAGAGAAAACATATAGGGTTTGTGTGTTGTAGCATCCCATGAGCCATAGGTCTCATTCCTTTATACTTTCATCCATTTCCATTCAGAGAAAGAGAGAACAAAGCAATCTCACCTTCCATTTGGGTTTTCTCCTGCAAGGGTTTCTTAGATCATATCTTGTGTTTATTGTGGTTTGCAAGTTTTATTCAATTTTATCTATTTTATTTATTACATGTGTAAGCATAACACAATAATTAATGAATCCATAAATCTAAGGAAAAATTAACCCTTATGGTGTAGATTTTAGATTTTCAAATATATTTAAGTAGATTTGTTGTAATGAACTATCCAATAGAATATCCACGATAGTTTAAAAATAATATTGGTATCAAAACATGTTCCTTTAGGTATTTTGTGGGAAATTTCATGTGATCTAGATAGGTTTAAGTAGAAAGTTGTAAAACCCTAGTTATGGTTGACGAATCTATTAATAACTCAAGATGCGACAAAGGAGGAGGTTCTCAAGGCTAGAAGAATATGTTTTATATATCAACCATGACATGAATATCCTTATGGTGGCTCTAAAGAAAAAGTTTGAAATTAGCAAAGATGGAGGTTTCAACATAGAGGTCAAATTAGAGGGGAACTTGGGGAATTGGGAAGAATCATAGAGGGAGTCTAAGAAAGAACTTGAAAATGAACAACCTAGTTTGAGTACCATGAACCCTTCAAAATCCCTATTCAATATGGAAGTGAAGGTCAACATCAAGCCATATCAAGGTGGTATTGATGATTTGAAGTTAAATCATTAGTTGTAACAATTATAGGTTTATTTTAGTGTTCACCACATAGAGGACAACAAAAAATTTCATTTGCTTATTTGAAATTAGAGGGCGATGCCTTGAGATAGTAGGGAAGCCATGTCAAGATCCTAAGATTGGAGGGATATCCTCTAGTGACTAGTGCAAAGATTTCAAAAATATCATAAAGTCACATTTCCACCTTATCGAGTATGTAAAGAACTAGTGGAATCAATGGCATTACATCAGGAAAAGATAGGGGCATAGTGTACAGGAGCACACCATTGAATTTATGCAGATGGAAATAGTGCTAGGTATCGTATAAAAGAACCCAAACATACTACTGAAGTATTTGGGGGGTCGACATAGCCATCTATGGAAGCAAGTGATGTTGTTAAAACCCATAATGGTGGATGAGGCTTGTGCATATGCACAATAATTAGAGAAATAGGCCAGAAGAAAGAGAAATCAAGTGGGTCAAAGCAAAAGGAACACCAAGAAAATTTGAAGGATAGGAAGAAGAAGTGGAAAGGGGGGAAATACAAAAGCATAGTAGCCATAACACGCCAATGCAAAGATCCCAACAACCACTGCACCCATTATAACATTTATGGTCATGCAGAGGAGAAGTGTTGGAAGTTGCATCCAAAGCTCAACTTGAAGAATGGAAAGAAAGACACCAAGAAGAAAATATCATGGCCACGTATTCGAGTAATTAGGTGGAAAGAAACTTGGATGTGGATGAGAATATTGTATATACATCTATGCAAAAGGGGGTGAATCTGAGTAGCCTTCAACAACAGGAAGAGAAGGAAACAACTAGAATCTTCCATATGAATATATAGGTCAAGAAGATGAAAATTGATGTTGTATTTGACTTAGGATCATAGTCGAATCTCATAGTAGTAATGGTCAAGAAACTAACAATGGAGACTCATGACCATCCTAGCCCATATCCATTCAAGTGGGTCAAAAAGGAGGTAGAGATAAAAGTAAAAAAATAATGAAGAACCAAATTTACTATTAGCGTTGATTTTATCAATGAAGTAGCGTTGGATGTGGCTCTAGTACAAAGTATTTTTTGTTTTATTTTAAAGAGAAAATTAGTATGTAGAAGAGTTTATGAGATATAATTCCTTTATAGAGGGGTGCACTAAGGAACACAAACAACAACTAGAAGATTTATTATAGGCATATAGGGGTGTGTTCTAGGAGCCTAAAGGGATACCACGTAAGAGGGAATTGGAGCACAATATCCAGCTATTTTCATTAATATTCTCCATTGCCAAACATTGGACTGTATAGGAAGTCTATGATAAAGGAAAACGAGATGAAGAAGTAGTTCTAGAAGCTACTGAAATAAGGTGTTATTCGACCAAGTACCTCACCATGTGGGTCACCTATTATAATTGTGCCAAAGAAGGATGGGACTTGGTGGACGTGTATTGACAACAGGGAATTAAACATAATTACTGTCAAGAATAGGTACCCATTTCCCAAGATAGATGATCTACTAGATTAGTCTCAGTAAGACAAATACTATGCCAAGTTGGACTTAAAGTCATGGTATCACTGGGTTCAAGTCATAGAATATGATACTTGGAAGACCACTTGCTAAAAATAACAACAAGAAATGTTAAAAATAGAATCCAAAAATTCAAGTTTATATTGTCCTTGCATTAAAATGAGAATTAAGATCGAATTCTATTCTCATAACAACTTGTAAATAGTTAATTAAGTTTAATTAACTTAATTAGCTTTGGAATTTCGAGTTGGAAGTCTTTTTGATGTCATGTATATGTTCTCCCTAAGATTTAGGGGTCTAGTATGAGTTTAAGTGTGAGTTGTAATTAGATAATTCAGTTTACTAAGTTATGTTCAATTAAATTAGTTCCAAACTATTTGTGGAACTAATAGAGAGTTAATAGTCAGTTGGTGCACTAATGCATTCACTAGTGCTACTCTAGTTAATTGAAGATTCCCTCATCAGAAAATCATGCATGTCGATTCTTAGAAAGACCCAGTTGAGATTAGAGTGTAGGGACATTGTACTATCAGTTGTATGATTTACTGAGTTGTATAGATCATGCATGCAATCAGGAACTGGATCTAGTTTGGATTCCATAGTTTTGGATGCACTAGATTACCATTAATATGGGTTATTTAGCCATATGAATTGCACAAGGAAATAGGGGCTTGGAGAGCATGAGAAGAGGCTAAGGTTTAGCTTGAGCTTGCTTGTGAGTTGGGATGATCATACTGAGTGCTCAGATTGTTCTTGTGAGAACAAGCATTATATAATCATCTTGAATTTCTAATTTAATGCAATACATATAGTAGGGGTTTTCAACTGAGGCTTTCCCCGGATATTTATTGTGTTATGTGCCATTGATTTATATTCCTCTTCCTATTATTGTTTTCATCGATCTATTGGCTTCCTTTGGTTGAAAGTATAAGTAGATTCTTGTCTTGTGATTTAGTAAATTGCATGAGCTTGTGAATCTACAAAATTTTCTACATTGGTATCAGTGCAGGATTTTCTTTTTTTTGGCCGCAAATTTGTGGAGAAGATATGAAAATTTTTGTCCAAAATTTTCAGAAACAAATAGAAGATCTGGATTCCTTGCAAAAAAATACGCAAATTCAAAAAAAAAATCGATTGAATCGGAGTTTGGATGAGGGAGATTCTCTGATTTAAAATCATCCCTTTTTCCAGAAAATTTCGTGATGGCGGGACAGATGAAACAGATTGGTGTGCTAGCCAAGAACCTGTATGCACTTGAGGTACAAGATGCATGCAAAGCCTTGAGGAGAAAGGCAAAGGTTGAGACTTGGTCATTGAGAGGAAGAGTAAATTACCTCTCAACATGCAACCCTAGAAGAAGTAGTCTCTAACAATTGTGGAGCAACCACAATTGGAGAAGCTGAGAGGAGACTGAGTGGAGGCATCCACTCATGTAGAGACCTCTAGTAGGGGTAAATTTCGAGCCAAGTGGGTATAGGGATTACATGCAGCCATACCTCCAGGTGTGAGGTGGGGCAATGTGAAGTGATAGTCCCAAGATGGCTGAAATTGGGTAGGGTCCATTGATAGGTTTTATCTCATGGATCATACCTTGCTATGGGAGCCCAAAGTACTTAGTAGTTGGAGGAATCAATGAGATTGATGCAGTTAGAGATCAGAGTGACAGAGGCTAGAGAATTCAGATAATGAAGAGTGCAAAGAAGGGCTGACAACAATGCAGAAAGGCAGAGTCAACAAAGCACAAAGTTTTTAATTGACAAAGGCAATAGTAGTCAAAGACATTGATGATAGATGCATCATACTGATTCAGGTTGGATGTTTTTTTTTTTTTTTTTTTGGAGTTGCTGGAGAAGAAACACTAGATAGAAGTGTTGCATGCAAAACATTCCAAAGGTTCAAGATTGGGATCAAGTTGAATTCCTTTCTTGTTGAGAGGGAGTGTTGAAAATAACAATAAGAAATGTTAAAAATAGAATCCAAAAATTCCAGTTTAAATTGTCCTTGAATTAAACTGAGAATTAAAATTGAATTCTATTCTCATAGAAATTTGTAAATAGTTAATTAAGTTTAATTAACTTAATTAGCTTAGGAATTCCGAGTTGGAAGTCTTTCTGAAGTCATGTATATGTTCTCCCTAAGTTTTAGGGGTCTAGTATGAGTTTAAGCGTGAGTTGTAATTAGATAACTCAGTTTACTGAGTTATGTTCAGTTAAATCCAAACTATTTGTGGAACTAATAAAGAGTTAACAGTCAATTGGTGCACTAATGCATTCATTAGTGCTACTCCAGTTAACTAAAGATTCCCTCATCAGAAAATAATGCATGTCGATTATGAGAAAGACCTAGTGGAGACTAGAGTGCACGGACAATGTAATATTAGTTGTGTGATTTACTAAGTTGTATAGATCATGCATGCAATCAGGAAATGGACCTAGTTTGGATTGCATAGTTTTGGATGCACTTGATTCCTATTAATATGGGCTATTTAGCCATAGGAATTGCTCAAGGAAATAGGGGCTTGGAGAGTAGGAGAAGAGGCTAAGGTTTGGATTGAACTTGCTTGTGAGATGAGAGATTGATCATACTGAGTGTTGGGATTGTTCTTGTGAGAACAAGCATTTATAATCATCTTGGATTTTTTATTTAATGCAATACAAATAGTAGGGGTTTTTAGTTGAGGCTTTTCCTGGATATTTATTGTGTTATGTGCCATTGCTTTATCTTCCTCTTGCTATTGTTGTTTTCATCGATCTATTGGCTTCCGCTGGTTGAAAGTAGAATTACATTCTTGTCCTGTGCTTTAGTAAATTGCATGAGCTTGTGAATCTACAGGATTTTCTACACCACCTTCAAAACCATACAAGGCCTATCTATTTGGTTAGTTATGTCATTTGACATATGTAATGCATGAGCTACATTCATGACGCTAATAAATGATATATTTCACCTTTTAATGGATTCATTTATTATTGTTTATTTTAATAATATATTAGTACGAAGTGGTACTTGGGAGGAGCATATCTCACATTTTATGTAGGTTCCAGAGTCATTGATGAAGCACCAGTTGCTAAAAAATCTCAATAAGTGTGATTTTACGTAATAGCCTTTGGTGTATCTGGGATATGTGATAGGTGCAGGAGATTTGATGATAAGTCCTACCAAGATAGAGGCCATCATGAAGTGGTGATAAGAGGTCATGGGGGGAAATAATGGGAAAATAACACACACACACACACACACATATATAGGATAGGAGTTTCATTGGGGCAACATAGTACTTGAAGAAATTCATAGCCTTGTTTTCAATAGTATTTGCACCATTCCATTCCATAACAAAAAATGGTAAGAGTTTCCATTGGGGAAAGGGTTAGTAGAGGTCCTTTGGGAACTTAAAAAACAACATCAGTGACACATTGTTTCTTGCATTATCGATCTTGCAACAACCTTTGAAGTAGAGATAGATGTGAGTGGGTATGTTATGGGAGTGGTATTGATGTAGGGAGGAAGATTTTTATGCTACCATTATGAAGTATTTCATGTGGTGGTTCTTAACTACCCTACTAATACAAGGAGTTCTATTCCTTGGTACAAGTTGTTACAAAGTGGGAAAATTATCTAATGGTAAAGTAGACAGTAATCAACTCTAATCACGAACCACTATTAATTGTACCTATAGGAACAAAGTAAGCTACAATAGACTAAACATTACAAGTGCATGGGTTTTCTAAACTATTTCATTTAGCGATAAAGTAGAAGAGGGAAGCACAAACAATTTGGCTGACATGCTTTCAAGGTCACCCATATCAAATGTCACAACTTTAGTAACTCTAATGCACAAGGATCCTTTCACCCATGATGCATATAGAGAGGCATACATAGAGGATGACGACTTTACGGATGTGTTTCAATAGTTGTAGATCCAAAGTGATGTGCATGACAGTGATAACACAAATGACTATCATCTCTAGAATGGGTTACCTTACAAGTTGAAAAAGTTATTTGTTCTTAAAGGTGAGCGACTATAATTATTAATGAGGTTCACACCCCAAGGGTTGTAGGGAATTTTGGTCTACAGAAGGAAGTGGGAAACTTGCAAAGGTATGTGTACTAGCCTAGGATGCAAGAAGATGTAGCGAGATTCATAAGAGGATGCATGATTTGTTGCTAACAAGCCTAGTAATAGGAAACATAACTATCCCTTGCTCATACCCCCCATAGTACTTGGGAAAGCATTTCCATAGAATTTGAAAGATGTTTACCAACAACCGAGAAGGGACATAACTACTTGTTCATGGTAGTTGGAAGGTTCAAAAATATGTGTTTTAATTCCCTATAAAAATACCATTATTGGGAAACAGTAGCGAACATGTTCTTTAGACAAGTCTAAGTGCATTTTGGGATACCAAGGAGCATAATTTCAGATAGGGACACAATATTTCTTAGTGCGTTTTGGAATACATTATAGGAGAGTATGGACACAAATTTGAAGAGGTCTACAACATTTCATCCATAGATAGATGGGACAATAGAAGTAGTCAACATGTCTTTGGTGTAGCTTTCGAGGGGTTATAATAAGAAGCATTTGAAGACTTGGGATGAAAATTTGGTATATATACAATATTCTTATAAGAAAGTAGTGCACACTTCTACGAGTAAGTCCCCATTTGAAACTTATTTTGGATGTTTTCCACCTTCACCTTTGGATATTGCATATGGGAAGTAAAGAGGACTATGGGAGGATCTCACTGGGGCTACCTTAAGGGCAGAGAAATTTGTTGATAAGACCATGAAGATTGATCAACAAGTAAAGTAGACACTAAAGAGATCACAAGAAAATACAAGGCCATGCATGATCTACACAAAATATATAAGTCATTCAAGGTGGGAAACAAAGTATGGTTACAGTTGAACAAGGAGAGGCTATAAGGTCTTGGTAAGAAAATCAAGGCTCTACGATATGTCCCCTTTAATATACTAGAACATGTGAGAGATAATGCGTATAGATTCATTCTACTGCCATACATGCACATTTACCTAGGTGTGAATGTAGAGAATTTGAAACTCTATTAGACTTCCATGTTGGATCAAGAAGAGGAGGATGTATTACCTTGTACATAGGATGTAGCACTAGGTGCTCAGTCAAAGTTGAAAAAGGATATAGTTTTGTAAAAAATGTCTAGAACTACAAGAGAGGGGTAGATTACCTTTCGTAGACTGGGTTGAAAGGACAACTTCTAGGCAAGGCTAAATGGTACTCCAAGGAGAAGGTATAGGAAAATTTTCCTCACCTCATTCAATAAATGTTGTTGGGAACCAAAAGCCTCCTAAAATGGGGAGTATGATCTTGATTGGATTGTTATAAAATATTTCTTCCATATTTATGCTTTGAGAGTGGGAAAATTAGAGGAATAAGCTCATGGGACCATTTTTATCAGTGGGGCCCAGTTTGGTGAATTGGGATTTGAAACCTTCCATAATAAGTTTGAGGAATTAAATGATTTTTTTGGGCTAATACTTTGTTGCTTGAGTGTTGCACCACCTATCTATTCTACACTCAGATACCTTTCAATTGTTGTACGAAATCCCTCAAATAGAGTCAATATGAAAACATTATGTCATTCGAAAGTCGACTTTCATATTTTGACCACCATGATTCGAGAGGATGCCATGTCATCCCCCATTATTCATGGAAAAGGGGATAGCCACATGACCATGATTAAAAAGAATCTAGAAGAGTTAATATTTTAGCTCTAGTTAAGAGATGAAGGAGTCAAACTTAACCACTACTAGGCTATCAAATTGTGTTATAACTGAGCCACTACGGGGAAAAGGGTCCCCATTAAATGGGAGGGAAATTTATTCCATAGATGAGAAGATTAGTAGAGAGTGGATATAGATAGATGAAATATAAAGGGTTTGTGTACTATGACAATCCACGTGTTATAGGTCTCACTCCTTTGTACTTGCATCCATTTCCATCTAGAGAAATAGAGAGGAGAGCAACCTCACCTTCTAGTTGGGTTTTCTTTCATAAGGGTTTCCCAAATCATATCTTGTGTTCATTGCGATTTTTCAATTTAATTTCATTGCTCTTTATTTTCCATATTTTATCTTGCATGCATAACCATAACACAATAATTAACAAATCTAGAAATCTAAGGAAAAATAAACCCTTTAGTGTAGATTTCAGATTTTCAATTATGTTACAGTGATTATGTTGTGATGAACTTTCCAATGGAATATCAATTATAGTTTATGAATAATTAGTAGAGAGATTGAAAGTGTAGAATCCTTATTACAAATATTTCATAAAATTTTATGGCCTTTCTTCCCTCCATCTTCTCCATTTTCTATATTGTATTTATTCTCTTTTTTTGTTGTGCATAATTATGAAATAACTCTGTATTTTTCCTCTCTCTTGCTAGATTTCCCTACTCTTCATTCTCTACTCCACTTCTTGGAAAACAAAACATCTCTTCCACGTAATATTCAAGGTTCCTTAACCTCATATTCTCCTTTGCATGGAAATACTTATCTCAAATCATGTCATAAAGGTGAGCTATCTAGCTTTCCACTTCCTTTAGTTCCTTGTCTATATTTTTAACCCAAGTTACTATTGTCACCTTAATTTCTTTTAGTACTTTTACAAATTTATAAGTCATTGAATCTCTTAAATTTTATTTTAAACCCACCCATTACTCTTTAACCAAATTTGAGCACTCCTCATCCTCTAGCTAACTTGGTTTAAATTTGAAAGGGTTTCTATCTTTGAGGTATTTTCTTTATTTTAACATGAATGGGAAGATAGTCTAATCCCATCTTATGTGCACCTAACATATTTTTTTTTTTTTCTAACTCACTCATTATATTTTTTGTCACTAGAAAATTGTCAAGTATTTTTAAAACTCTTACTTCTCTTGTTCTATTGTTCCTCTAGGTAGGCATACTTATTATAAGCTCCACATCCACTGATCATGCTTCTTCTATCTTATACTTATTCACTAAGCTATCCAAACTTGTTGATTCCTCGTAACTTAGATTTTCTTAGAGTAAAAATAAAAGATCCCACATAAACCTCCTTCATTCTTGATACAATCTAGAGAAAATAGATCCTCCCCCAAAAAAAATTCTTTATGTATACATACCACAGTAATTAATCACATTATTCTTATATCCTAACTCTATTCAAACAAATAATCCATTTTCCTAATACATGAAAATAAGATTTTAATAAGTGTATATTTTTTCTCCACATATTTAAAATCCCCATGGAGTTTCCTATCGCATCTAAATATTAAAAATGTCATTCCATTATTTTCTCCTCAAAGGAATATCAATTTTTTGCCTGCTCCCATAGTCTCTGAGCATCTAAATATTAAAAATGTCATTCCATTATTTTTTACTAAAAATCCTATTATTTTCTTGCATTCTCCCATGGTCTCTTACAACATGATCACATCTGTGTAATTCCATTATTCTTATTAGAGAAATTTTATTTAGGGAGATTACTGACCCTATTATATTTAGGGTTATGATGATGAATTATTCACCCTAAAAATGGCATGCCCTTCTCTAAAGACTACTTCCATTGATTTTTATGTCCGTAGTTATATTTCTCTCATGGATTTTCTTGATCATATTGGAGAATGATTTTCTGCCAATGGAAGTGGAGGAAAAATCATTTATTGGATCTAAACCTATGCCCTCTTCCACAACCATTCCTCCAAATGATTTATCTCCCTTTCTAGACCTCAAATGATATCTAAATTTGATAAGATAATTGAATGTTTCCTCCAATACAAATTTATTTGTACTTATAATATAATAAAAGCTTCCCACCTAGGTGGATTTTACTCTTTTTAATGGTTGTAATGTCATTCTTTTTCCTATGGGCATTATTACTTCCCTTTCAAGGACCGTTTTTCTGCCATATAATCCCCATAACGGTTTTTTGTTTGATTCTCTTAGGGATGACCAATTTTTCTTGTCATTGAATTCAAAACTATCACGCTTTCAAATAATGAGAGATCTATGCGTGGATGGGTTACTAGTTTTAATCTTGTGAGGTGGATCTTTATGTCTTCCAATTGTAGTTTTTCTATCTATTTTGAACCAAACCTTTACTCCTTAATACTCCCCTTAGGAGAGACTCTATTCCCTGACTTTTTGCTTTCTAGAGTTTTCCATTAGTCTTTGAACCTTCGCTTGGAGACCCTTTATTTGACATTGAGTTCACTACATTTAGGTTATCACTATTCTCATTCATTCCATTTAAGTTATTTTTCCCTAAAACAATCTCATCATATTCCTTCTAACCATGCTTCCTCTTCCATTAAACCTCAAGAAAAAGTGGTTGCATGTGGTGCTCCAAGATGTTCCCAGAGACATGTCATCTTGTAAATCTAAATCAAATATTAACTTAATCCACAATTTCTTATGGACATTCTTCCCCACCATTATGTCTACACTATGTGTATGTCTATATTGTCAAGATCCCTTCTTTTAAATCAAGCATGACAAGGGCCCATGCTATTTTTTTAAATAGTTTTTTCTTATAAGATTCATCAATATCTATTGTCCTTTTTCGGTGTCCCTCAATACTTTACTAGATAATATTTCTATGGATTATCCCAAGAGGTTTATCCATGTTGGTTACTTCATGGGGGCTTCCAACCTTGCATTGAAGACTCAAATTACATATAATTCATTTTTGCATGGACATGACCATTGGTCCCCAATATCAACATTCACTTAATACTATCTTAGTATTTGTTTCAAATCTAAACACAAACCCTAACTAAACATTTTTCATCAATTGGAACTTTGTAGTGTAACCTACATTAGAAACCAAAATTTCTGTAACTAAACCATTTACTGTCCACTCCAATATCCATCTTTCATAAAACTTTTTAGTCAAAATTTTCCCATTATACTTTGTTACCTAAATAAGTAATATGTCTTTCCAAACCACCATTCTCACTAGATTCTTCCTCTACTTGATGCCTCTCCCATTTTTCTTTACCACACTTGATTAAAGATTCATCAAAGTATTTCCTTTAGACTGCTTACTCCACTCAAAATATCAAGATCTAAATTGTTCCTGCAAAACCACATTACCTTAAACCATCCTCTAGGTTAGGGTTCCATACAAATGCCTTCATGCCTAGATAACTGACTCTTGCTTCTACCCTTTGTGGGTTGAAATTCACACTTACCTTCATAGACTCATTCAACAAGGAAGAGTTATATTTGTTTACTTGCTTTGAATTCCTTACTACCTTGGTCTTGGCTCCCACAGTCTGAGCAATATGAAGCATGCTAAGTATAAACGACTATGTTCCTTCAACTTCAATGACTCTTACAAACCCCATATTCCCTTAATTAAACCTTGATTTGTTTTCTTTGTGCCTCTTTTCCAAAATCTTTTTCTTTCACTGTGAAGTTCCTTTGGTACAAATCTTCTTCACTTGGTAGCTAGCTTGATGATGACCTAATGAGATAAAAATCTATTTTCCTTCGTAAAGATCTACAGTCTAGTCTACTAGTTCCTCCTAATGAAACAAAAATATATTTTCCTTCACAAATATCTTTAGTGTAGTCCACTTGTTTCTCATAATGATACACAAATCTATTTTCCTTTTTAAGTATCTATATGGTAGGACACTAGTACCTCCTTAGACTCCATCTCTCTATCCTCATTTTGGAACAAATATCAAAATTATAGCTAATAGCTATAACAATTAGCCTTTAATCTCAAGGATGACAAAAAGGACTTATGTGTGCATAGTGAGTGCAATACAATCCTCTTATAGTGAGTGCATGGTGAATAGTCAATATTGACCATAACTGCAGTTACAGTATTTTTTTATCATTTAAAAGATAAATCGTTAGCCATAGCTGCATTTAAAGTAACACTCTTATCATTTAAAAGATCACATGGCTGATTATAATGCACTATTTTTCTCGCAGGTTTGCTTTCTCTACGATGTTCTTCGCACACAGTGAGTAATCTTTCTGCTCATTTCTATGTGGAAGTGCTTTTAACTTCCCCTGAGAACACGTTGTTTGCTTTATCATTTCATGGGATTAATGGACTGACCTGCTTAAAATCTATAAACCTGTTCGAGATGCTGTGAGAATGATGAGGCTTCATTAGGTTAACATGAAGATATTTGTTAAAATAGATTCACAAGGCCATGTTCTTGCAACAGTGCAAAATAAGCTGGGAAATGAAATTTGCGAAAAAAACACAATCAAATATGATGCAAATATCTATGGCATTGATGCAGAGCAAAACACTAAGAGCACTCTTGGGCGAGCCGTGCTTCTCATATGGCTATTTGTGATCTTAATCATCAGTCAAAGTTACACTGCAAGTCTAACATCGATCCTCACAGCGCAGCGGCTTTCAACAACAATAACTGGAATTGATAGTTTAGTATCAAGCAATTTACCAATAGGATATCAAACAGGATCATATGTTCAAAAGTATCTATCAGAAACATTCAATATAGCCCCGTACAGACTTGTTCCTTTTGATTCACCAGAGAGATATGCTAGAGCATTGTCTCTGGGACCAACAGAAGGAGGTGTAGCAGCAGTTGTGGACGAGCTTCCTTATATTCAATTGTTTTTATCCAAGCAGTGTGGATTTACTATTGTAGGTGAAGAATTCTCCAAAAGTGGATGGGGATTTGTAAGTAGCCTTCCTTTAAGCTATATTTTATCTATTTTCATGGGCGGGCTCTGTTTTATTAATTTTATGGTTTTTATTTTGATGGTAAATTTTGAGAATATTATGGGATTTCTAGTTAAATTAAATTAAATTAAATTGTTTGATATTTTTACTCTTCATTAATTTCTAAAATATTCCCAAAATCAGCATATTTTTATTAATAACTCCATTTTCATTTTACCAACATTTTATCAACAGGCTTTTCCAAAGGATTCCCCGCTGGCAACCGACATTTCGACAGCCATCTTGAACCTCTCTGAGAATGGTGAACTTCAGAGAATTCATGATAAGTGGTTAAAAAATAATACATGTGATACAAACAGCAAGCAAGGCAACTTTAGTAGGTTTGGCCTGAACAGATTCTGGGGCCTTTTCATAGTGCTTGGAGTTGTTTGTTGTATAGCCTTGCTCGTATATTTTTGTCGCATTTTACTGGTCAGCTGGATATATATGGAGGATTCCAATCTTAGTACAGCCCGTTCCTTAATCTCAAGAAGTGGAAGGTTCCTGAAATCATTTGCCAGTTTCATTAGTGAGAGGAAGGATGGTGAAAGAGAGTACAGGGTAGACAAAGAGCAACCAGAGAAGAAAACGGACATGTATCAACCTGAGTCATTGCCTCCGCCTCCAGTCATCTCTTAAAGAGTATTGTTAGGAGGTTTTAAGAATATGAACAGCAGATGGAAAGGCTATTCCATGGAGTTGATCTGCCTTGTGTTGGTATCACACTGATGCTTTAATTAGCCCTAAAATGTAATTGTAAATTTCTGTTCAGATATGAGTAGTAGATTAGAATGTTAATGTCCATCCAGGTTTGTTGCAAAGTATGTTCTAACTAAGCTTATTTCTTTTGAAAATTTCAAAAATATTTTGAAATCTAATTGGGATTTTTTCTTATAATCTCTCTAATTTCAAAATATTATAAAAGTAATAATATTTTAATAAACATTTATATTCTCATAAAGGATATTCTCATAAAGGTGTGAGAATGTAGGTTTGTATTTATAATTACAGTTTTTAAAAGTTTTTTAAAGTTTTGACGTTTTAACCTTTTTTTTCAAATGAAGAAATAGTTTTGGAATAATTTTCAGGCATACATAGTCCTGCTTAAAATTAGACCGAGAAACGTAGGAACCAAACCTCCATACATAGTTGTTGGATCAGATCAAAGCTTCCAAACTTTTTAACTTATAATCTCAATGCTTTATGATTATCTTTTATAAAGAATTCTTCATTAATTGTGAAGTACTTTATGTGAATGTATATTGTATAAATTTAACTGTTTTAAATCAGTTGTAGTTAGGCTTGGTATGGTAAGATTAACATTTTGGTTGTCTGGGTTGTCTTGTTCAATCTATAAAATTATTGAGTTTAATTTGGATATAGATAAGTAGCTTTTGAATGAGTAGATGACAAAGGTGGAAAAGGAAATTGGCAATTTTTCACTATTCAATTTTTTATTGAAGTAATTAATATATAATGATTGAATTGTGTTTTATTAAAATTTTAATTATAATCAGTTTTTTCAATGTTGATTAGAGATTAATATTTCAAAATTTCAAAAAATGAAAAGGAATTTCTTATAGCTAACATCATTTTTATATATTTTCTTCATAAAATTAAATAACTTACTAATAATTTTTTTAACAAATTAGTTTCAAAAGTATAAATTGACAATACATAAGAATTTGGAATTTTTAAAGGAAATCACGCCCATTGTGGGCTTCCTCTACTTAAAGTTCCAAAAGTGATTCTTCAATTTCCATATCTCCATGAATTTGTTGAAGTGTATCTTCCTCCATGGCCACTTCCTTGAGAGACATAATTGAAAGCTATGGAGAAGTCCTAGAATGTGAGCTCCTAGCTAATGCTATGATAACTAAAAGTACATGTTATGATATATCATGAACTTCTCAATTTGATTAGGATGGTCACTACCTTTGCGTCTATTTCCACCTTTCTAACCATCTTCACTTCTAATTCGGAGGATACTCTATTGTTGAGGTGGAATACTACTAACTGAATATTCTCACCCTAGCACACCACACTTCTTGATATACAATGAGTATTTTTCAATTTTACCTAGAATATGTCTACTAGTGTTTCAATTGCCATCCATGGTGGAAAAGAGTCATCTCAATACTATAGAAACCTTATGAAGATCAAAAGAGATGCACCCGTGATGTTGAAGGTATGTGGAATAAAAGTACAAAAATCCCTAAATCTCAACAAGTTCATAAAATAGGACACACATAATGATAGCCAACTACATAACCTCCATCCACAATACCTCAAGAAAATATAGCCATTTGCTCAACAAAGCCACAAAACAAAATTCAATGAGGCCACATTGCAGAACTGAAAAAATGAGAAGCCTTCCTAGGTAAACTTGAAATATCCCACCTTTGTTACAAGATGTCATTGCATTACCCATAATATCTCTCCTCAATCTAAGCTTGAAGGAATCAATGTGAAGTACAATGGAGCTAAGAGGTGTTAAACTAATGCACACATGACATAATGAGCCTCATCATTTATTTAGTAATTCAATATGCATGTCATTCCTAACGTTTAAATTGTGTAGATTCATGGGAGATGTTCAATGATAGGGCCCCACCACACCCCCCCCCCCCCCCCCCCCCCCCCCCCCCCACTTTTATTGAGATAGCCTTGATTCAATAAGACTCCCTATTTTCTATGGAGTATGTTTAGTTGTTAAAAGATTGAAGTATTTGAAAATACTCAACTAAGTCAAAATACTCTGCCATTTTTGAATTCTTAAAATCAATCTAGAAAGATATGATGATTGTGACGATGTCAAGTCTCTCATTTTCCCAATGATAATCAAGGAATATCTAACGACTACTAGTTTTTGGATCTTCACTATAATAGTTTTTATCCTTTCATATAGAGCAAATAATTTTGTCTTGATTAGAGATTACTCACAAGCCCTAAGTGTAGGTCAATTCACATTGTCCCTTGGGACTGTAAAAACCTCATGCAATTTCCACCCTAGTATATAAATTTATAGGATATGGGAATGGGTTGTGATCCACTTATGTGTTCATGAATCATGAGATCAATCAATATAGTAGCCACACATTTGACCTCTAACTCAAGGTGAGCTTGTGGTTATAGGAAAATTTTTCATAGGAATTGAACATTGTCTAGTGAGTAAAAACTCCTCCTAAGACACATCTTTCATTCTTATACTTAATCACCATCCATTGCCTCCTCCACCTCCACCACCCTCAACCCATTCCTTTCATAGTGGGGAATCAATGGAAATTTAGCTACCTTCAAGTTTCAACTTATATTACTTCTACTTTTAGGTAATTGTAGATACTTTATGGAGTGGAAACAAAGGAACGAATATCTTAGTTTCAGTGTCTATATCAAGTGCACATGTGTAAAAATATAAAAGAAAGTAATGCAAATTTGTTGTGATCTTTCAAGGTCTTGAGATGTTATGGTGTGCATGAAGAGGTGTGTGCTCGTGTGCGCACAAACCTGTGTGTATAAAATAAACAAATTATAACACCCTATTATGGACCATTAGACATGATGTTCATATTAATACTTCAAGTGCACAAGTAAAGACCATAACCTATTACAGGATCAAAAGGCATCAAGCATGCGAGATAATGCATCCTTGTGAAAGGGGTATGATAACCTAGTGGAAAGTAAGCTATGCATTCTACCACTTAAGTTATTGGAAATCTTGTAAAATAATATTGATTAATAAAGTTCACTTGGTGGTTAAAACAATATAGGAGCAGCATGGGGGTAATAAGGAAACAAGAGGGGGATGGAAGGGTAAATATTTTAACCATGTGATAAGTGGAAACTTGAGAAACTATTGAATTTTCCTTTTTTCATCAATTGTCCATTTCTCTAAATGTATTCCTTGTTTGGGCAATGTTGTAATATGAGGAAATGTGAGCATTTACTAGTAGTACACCAACAGAGTAAAAATATATATATATATATATATATATCATGGAAAGAGAACATACATAGTGGGAGACCAAGAAATTAGAACTTTATTTATATATAGTACAATTACAATAATTCCTTCCAACCTCTATCTCTCTCTCTCTCTCTCTATTACATCAGTCAACTATCTAGACTAGATGTTTTAGCTACAAAGTAGTTATAACTGTCTAATTGTACCCTAGTCATTCAACCCAAATTATGTGGTTGACCGATTTACATTTTTACTTGTTCGGTTAACCTAGCTTGCGTGGTTGACTTAGCCAAACAAATCTCGGTACTACTGGCCCTTTCGGCAACAGTCTACAGAGTGCGGACTGAGATCTCACCCGAAGTAGTATGGGAGGGTGCTAGAACCAAGTTTCCACACCCTAGAGATGTTTGATGAGTTCAAGTGGTCCACAGTTCGACCCTGTGCGTACGTCGCTACGCGCACTTACCCGTACCTCGCAGCCTGAGATGTTGCCTTTGCGTAGCCCTACTTGGGGGCCGAACATTGTTAATACCCAAGCATTTACTAGTATTCTACTGTTAGTTGATTAACTTAGCTTGCTTGCATGCGTAAAGTATACGTAGCAATAAAATCATTCATATAGGTGTGCAGAGTAAATAACCGGTATATTTGAAATTTATATCAAACATGTAATAACCCAAGAATAGATACACAAAATTAAGATAAAACTTTCTCTTTATTATTTTCTTCCTCGATTACAGACTTGACTCCACCTTGTGCACTCAGTTGCAGGGGTCCACGCACTCAGCTGCGGACTACTAGGCCTCTGTGCACTCAGCTGCAGAGCCTTCTCCTACTCTACGACCCAAGACACCCTTAGACTCTTGCTCTTTTCTTCTACTTCACTATCTATTACTTCGTTGGTTTCCTTTTACACTTAGAGCCTCACTCTATTTATACAATCCCATGGTCAGAAAACCATGGGTAGGTCGACATTACATTACAAGACTAGGGTGGACAACCCTGTGACTCTATCATACATTTTGCACTCCACACCCACAATTCGCGGAGTCTTTACAACAATATTGGGTCAAAACTTGGGCTTTGAGCCCCAAAACATGCCTTGGGGGGATTTGATGCCCAACAAGCCCCCAACACAAACATCCTGACTCACCCTCGAGTCACTTTGTCAGTGTGGTGATCTTGGCGTGGAGTCCCTCCAACTGTTCTCGAACCGTACTAAGGTTAGCAGTGCACTCAGCTGCTATCTGTTGAATCTACTAAATCTGTTGTTCTGAGACCTTTAATTCTGGGGTGCTTCTTTGCATTAATGTGTGCATCCCCTATATGTGCGCGAGCTTTCCTTCAATGTTCGACGTGATAGTGAAGGCTTTGTCGATCCACGACTGGAGGTGTGCTTTGAGAACTGCCTCCTTGTGGCACGCCACATCCACCTGTTCCTTTAGTGCTTTAGCTTGCTACATCCTCGCAAGCCTCTGGGTGAGGACCACTGTCTACACAGTTCCTCGGACACTGTCATATTACTGCTGGAGTTCTCGCACTTCTGTCTCCAAGCGTTGGGTGTTGGGGTCCTCCTGCAGAGTTGTGAGGACCTCAAGTGCTTGTTCCAACAAGCTGGTACAGTCTCACATTGCACCTATGATTTCCTCCAGTCCTATTGTGATAGTGCTAGCACGATGTTCTCTAACTTCCAGGGGAGTGGATGGTTGCACCTTTAACCACAACTCAACAATATGAAGATTTAGCTCCAGCTAAACCTTGGTCGTTTCTTCCCTAGCTCGCGGACTCCTGTAGCTAACCTGTGAACCGCACCTCTACTGGTAGGTCTGCTGGGATGACCAGCTCCAGGACGCGTCTGCAAGCATCGTCTACCACCTCCACAAACTATTAATTTTGCGACACCAATTCATTGCGTTGCAAGCTGATTTGTTCCATGTTTATCTTTTACTCGCTGAGGACTTGGATCATGTGGCTATCCCTAGACTGTAGCTCTACCGTTATCCCATCCTGTAGCAGATACAGTGTCTCATGCAGAAGGGAAGCCAAATTAAGGCCAAGGCCTTTCATCATGCTCAATGAAAATCTATCGGCCTCATTCGTTGCTACTAGGGCCCCTTCTGACAACACTATTTTGTTTGCCATCCATGCATGCAACATCTTCTCTACTACCGAGGATCCTATTGCAAGGTGGGTTGAAAGGGTCCCAGCCTGAGGGTGGTGCACCTGTAACTCCTACAACTGGGTCCTAAGGGCCCCCAACACAGTCTATTGCTCCTGCATAAAATCCTGAAGAGCCTCATTGGTGACATTAAACACTATCTCACTGATGTCATGGAGATCACCCTCGGTTAGGGTGATCAAGTCAATGGCCAACTTCAAGGCCTTGACCTTCTAACTCGATCCTGCTCTCTCTGCCATGTGTGGGTGCTTCAACTGTGTGGATGCAGTCCCTGGTTCCGCACTCTCTTCTGCTATTTCTGCTTCCTCTACCTCTTGTGAGGGTGTTGCTTGGCCCTCGCCTGCCTTCGCGGTTGCTTCTTGTGTTGCGACTACTTTTGCAGCCTTTTTCTACTCGACGACTTTTTGCACTACTTCCCGTGCTGCCCGTTCTTTAGTTGCTACTGTTTCCTTCCATATTTTCTTAGCCAACTATGTAACGTGTAGCTTGGCATCGTCCTTCTTCTTCTGCACTACCGCCCTCTCGAGTTCGGCAAGATCTGGGGTGCACCATTCCGGGGGCCATGCCTCCAAGACAATGAAAATGGTGTCATTGGTGGCTACAAAAGGTAGCTTCATCCACTACTTCGTCGGATCCTTGCGTGCCCTGATAAAGATGTTGTGTATATGAGCCTTAAAGTCTGCAAAACTTTGCAGACTGTTATACACCGTGGGTGACAAGCGTGGCTTCCAATTGATCCACATCCGAATGTTCATCTCCATGAGCACCCAGAAGATCTTGCTGTCACGTATCCTTTTCACGTTCTCCATGGCCCAGAGCGAAGCGTACTTCACGACCTCCAGTAATTCTCTGTTAATGCTAGGGAATTGACTGTCCTCTGGTAGCTCCCCCGCTACGAGCACTACGAATAGTAATAACCATGCATAGTTAAAGGTTTTACCCTGCTCCTGGGCTTTGCGAAAATTCTTCAAAAATTATGTGCAAAGGAATTCAGACCAGTTAAATTGGACCCCCTCTGCGCACTGCTCGGCCAGTGCGATCACCGATGTAGGTACCTCATCTGTGCGGCACTTTCGCATGACTTTGCGGGCCAATATTTGAGTAGCTACATGTACCACTTTGTCCTTGATGCTGGAAATAACGTAGCCCCTATTCTTCTCCAGCTTGTACTTTGTCTTAATGGCCTCCACGAGGGCCAAATCACTACCCTTCCCTTCTGATATGGTCACGGGGTCCTTTCCTTTGTATGGTAGTTGAGAAATGCGATGGATTAGGTCTATCATGATGGGGATAGGCTCCTCCATCCATAGATACCCATCGTGCACCACACAGAGCAGCTGCCTAATGATGAAAATGGCTATTGGCACATAGTGGAAATGCGGCACCCATAGTAGGTTCAATAACCCAGCCTTTTGCACTCCACGCAACCACTTCTATGGCTCTAACATTGTCACCACCCCCACGCTGTTCTACTTCATGAGATTCTTAGTCTCCAGGTGAGGGAACTTCTCGCAGTGAGCAAGGCCCCAATCTTCAAACTTCATGGTTGGCACATGGCCCAGGTGCGTGCCTTCAAACACAATGCCCATTTGGGAGGAGTAGGGTTTGAAGTGAACTCTTGGTTTCGTCCAGGTCCTTGGGCACTTTAGCCTTCCCTTTTCACGGGGGGATATATGCGGGCAGTTTTGTCGCAGCATGTGTAGGTTGAATATCCTTCTCCATGCCTTCGTCTTCTTCTTTTGTGATGATAAGGGCCTGCAAATCTTCTTCCTCCTCATCTGTTTCTATCTTGACAGATTTCCCCTTCTCTTCCATTAATAGTATGTTGTGCAGTGGGTTCCTCAAGGACATGTGTACTAGAGCCATTGCCTATTTATCCTTCTTGGGTCTTGGCATATGCGGTGATTTGGAGATCTCTGCCACAACCCCGGTACCTTCGGGAACATCCTCCACAATTGGGGTCTGCGTGGCCTCGCTGGCATTTACTTCTATTCCCAGACCATCCTTAGTTGCTGTCATCATTTATGGGTTGTAATCTATCACTCATGAATTCAGGGGCTTAATCAATGCTCGGGTCACAATGCTTAGGGCTCTGCTTAATCTCTAAATTCTCAAATGGCCAAGTGTTGTTTGTTGGGCAGACCCTTGCATTTTATAGTGCCTTTTGAATTCGAATTTGACCGTTCCCTCCAATTTTGTGTCAGTAATTCTTTCTTGGTGGTAGATTTTCCCAAATATTTCCCATAAATTGCATCTTAAATGTCCATCGCTCGCTCCATTTGGCCTCAAGTCGATCATCCCATCATGAACAATGACTTCAATGGTCACTTTTTGGCCAATCCATGTGGCAGCACAGTCCCTTATGTGCAGTCCTAGACCTTGTGACTCTCTGCTTCTGCGCGCATCTCCAACATTGTGTAGCTCCCGAGCAGGATAGTTTATAGTCCCACGCTCCCTTCCAACTGCCTGGAGCGCTAAGAATATCCTTCCCTTGGCTAGTCAGGTGGTCACACCACCCGTGTGGAGCACCATCCGATCCTCTATCACGGTTCTTGGAGAATCCCCACCTTCTATGGTTGCGCACTTCCTCATTTGCAACGCGCTACCCTGGTCACTACGCTTGACAATATGCGTTCCAAGCCAAGGCATCAGATTAAGTAATTCATGACAATGCGCACCTTGCCTTGTCACCCTATTTTTCTCAGTGAGAAACTCTTCCTTTATCTCGTCTTCTATCTTCTTGACGTCCACGTCCATCAAAGCGCTTTTCTCTCTTAACCGTACCCTTTCTTTTTCAGGTTCACGAAGTCTAAGGTTTCCCTGTTGGATTTCTTCCTCAAGTCTCATGTGTTCTGTCTCTTGCGGTTGTGTGATTCCTACTTTCTGGGCTTCGTGAGCCGTTGTATCTATGGGAGATGTCATGTGTGGACTAGGCTTTGCATGTTCCATAGGGATTACAACATCGGCTTCATACTCTAGCATCGGAAGTGTCCTCGTGGCTAGGGTTTTGCACATGGTCCTATAAGCCCATAGAACCACTGGTACAGGGCAGATCCCAGTCAGTGCATCTCACATGGTGAACCATGTCCAATACTTTTTCATACTTCGTCAAAAGTTTCCACGCAGATAATATTTGGCACGCTTGGTATTATCCTATTTCATTGTTCACACCATCTTCTTGCTTGCTCCTACTTGTTGGTCTCGTTCCCTATCATGAGGATGGTGTGTGTTCGTACTAGTTGTGTACCATACACCTGTATCCATCTAGAGAGGTGGGCATGCAGGCTGTTTCATCCATCATACCTAGATTTCATCCTCATCTGAGGCTTTCCAAATCATATGAGCATCATCCTTCTGCATTTGTGCCAATCTTTAAAACTTCTTTGATGCGTACCCCACCATCTTGCGGGCGTAGCGCGCAGTGCCCATTTCAAAGCGTCAAAACGCTGCTATTCCGACACCTCTCTTTCGAATTTGTTCAGGAAATCATCCACCCATGTCAACCCATCATACATAGGTAGATCTATTACCTCTGTTGTCACACAGCATAGTGATCTTACCATCATGATGCAATTGAGTGTGGTTACCTCGTGTAACTGGTTCTGCCATCATTTTATTTCCTCATCCAAATCTGAGGTGCAGGAGCTTTCATGCTCTCACGAAATTTTTCCATCCGTTGTTGGATTCACCCAGTCCTACTCCCACGTGGTTATCTTGTAGATATAGTCTAGATTGTCATCGCTCTCATCGTCGTGCACTGGCTCTGTGTAGCGCGATCCTTCAGCAGGGTCTAAGGTACCACTACGCGTAGTGACTTTTTCTCAAAAATCATCTTGTGCTTCTTTAGATTTATCACTCCATTCATATCAGTGGCCCAATCTATTCCTAGTAGCGCGGGATAGGGATTGTTGTCATCAACAATCTATATCACATCGAAATCTGCAAGCATGCTCACACCTTCGATATCTACCTTTATTCCCTGTAATCTTCCCATCGGTAGGATCTTTTGTTGGTTCACCATTCACAATTGAATAGGAGACCATTGGAATGCGGGCATGCCCATGCGCTCCCATGTTTGCTTTGGCAGGACATTTGCATCTAATCCTAGATCCAGAATCACTTGATCCATTTCATATTCCTCGATTTGCACAATCAATCTCATCTCCCTTCCTGATCGCATTGTTTGCTTCCCAATCTTCCGAACTACGTGCAGTTCTCCTGGCCCAGTGCACCTAGTGATGAGTTCTTGCAGTCCCTTCACCACCTTTCTATCATGCAGCAGCTTCATGGATGTCTCTAGAAAGGTAGTGAGCATTGATGGGTCCATCTCTGGTTCTAGTTTGTCTTTACTACCTGAAGTGAAGGCCTTCGTGAAGCTCTTCTTAGCTTGCATTAATGTCTCCTTCACGTGCTCCAAATCAAACTCTGGTTCCTTTGTTGGATCCTTGGAAACCCAAGCACTCTCTTCTGGCTACTTACCTTTGTCGTCTCTTGTCGTAATACCACTTCGAAGCACGATATTTACATTCGGGTCCTCTTCACGCGGCTCAAACCTCATCATTTGCAAGTTTTGAGCCAGTGGAGGCTGGAGTGTTCCTTTATCGCGCAACCTCGTTATCAGTGTGGGGAAGTCCTCTGTCTCATGATCAAACTGGTACAATATAAACATGATGCTCTCGTCAGATTTGTAAAATCGCGGGCATAATGCCTTGGCCCTCTGCAATTGTAACAAATCAATTGTCCACAACCCCTTCCTCATCCCATTCCACCTCAACCTCGTTTGCACCCCTGAAATCCAGTGCACACCAACCCTGAATTTTGATCGAGGGCTCATGTCTTAGTCTGAACTTTGTAGGTAGGAGTCTGATCCATCATCAGTTCATAATTTCTACAGGTGCGCTCATCATGTCCTACTGATCTGCAGAAGTTACAGAACAATTTTTGGGATGTCTGCGTATACCTTTATAATAGGTGGCAGTTTTTTGTAGCATGCTTCCCTCCTATCTAACAAATCATGCTTGGTCCTGCTTGTGCCTCTAGTCTCAATGACATTGATCCTCCTCCTGCCAGGTAGTTCGTGAAGACTGGACAATGGTCCTTGTCATGTCCCTGGCCTTTGCACTTTATGCGCCATACCTCCTCACGCACTTCTCGGTGAGTTGCCCTGTCTTGTTTCAAACTTTGCATCTCCACACACAAATTTTTTCAACTGCGTGTGGATCTATTGCACTCCCAGGTTAGGATCTTGTATTGGGATCTCATGCAGTCTCATTGCGATCTCCAAAGCTTCGACCTGAGTGGATAGCTTTTGCTGTGACAGCGCAGTCCTTAGATGTGGCGTTAGTGACGCTACAAACCATGCGCGATGCTGCCCATACGTCAAAATCATGTTGGCTTCGCAAATCATACCCTTCAGTCTCTGATCTAGCTCCCAGGGGGTCTTGTCTGGAAGCATCACAATTTCCTTAAACCCGATAATCGACTATGTCACTGATTTTGGCTTGCTAAATTCCCTGTTTAGCGCAACTTGGATATCCGCGATCCCCGCGTTTGGATTTTCATTAGTATGCTTAATGTACCACATTAGTGTGCAATCTTGCAACGCACTTACTAGCATTGCCTTCTTTATGTTGTCATCCATGACTCCTTGTGCTTCCCATATAGGCTTTACCATGAACCAAAATTGGTCTGGATCTTTGTTACCTACTCCTTTGAACACCAGAAACTTTATTGTGCTCACCATATTGAACTGGGGTGGTGGCAGAGGTGGTGTGGGCGGAGATGGGGGTGAAGATGGTGAAACTGGTGGTGGTGTAGTTGGGGGTGGTATGCGCAGAATTCGCTGCCTTATCAGACTAATCGCACTTCTTGGTGAAACTTTCGTGAGCTCTTCCTCGCTTTCTCATCGAGGCGAAATCAAGGGGCTAGTTTCTATCTCTGCGCTACCTTCGTTTCTATAGATCCTCCCACTTCATGTAGCCCCAAACATTAATTTATTCGCATAACCTACTTTTCACACAGTAGCATTTTATTCCAAGTGTTCAAAGATTTAATGTACTTACATCGCAGCACTTTGAGGAAGCGTCATTCTGCCTCGCTGTAGCTGAATGAAGTATCTACTGTGAGCTCGGTGATAAACCCTCCTATAATTTGATTGAGCCAATGGTCCACAACGCACACGATCTTATCTTTTGATGCTTCTAGTCTGCACACCAACTCTGGAGTCCACACAATAGGTTTGTCGAGCCTACACCTTCCTTGACTGTCTGCTAGCTTCACTATCCACTAGTACGACTCAGATGGAAAGGATGCAAAGAAAATTTCGTGGATTTCCATATATAAGTAGCATTCTAACCACTATTCCTTTGATACTCTTGGATTCGTGTTTTCCTGTGTCGTGAACTCGTGAATCTTTCTGTCTAGAAACTCTTCAATTTTTTTCTTTGTTGGATTCCAGTGACACGACATCAAACATCTATTATGTAGATCCCGGTCCTGGCAACAAAACCATTTGTTGGCTTGTTGGGGCTTGACCTAGGTTTAGAGGTGATTTATCCAAACAAATATCGGTACTACTAGCCCTTTCAGCAACAGTCCGCAGAGTGTGGACTAAGGTCTCACCCAAAGTAGTAGGGGAGGGTGCTAGAACTAGGTTTCCACACACTAGAGATGTCTGATGAGTTCAAGTGGTCCGCGGTTCAACCTTGCGTGCATGTCGCTACACGCACTTACCTGTACCTCGCAGCCTGAGATGCTACCTTTGCACAGCCCTACTCAAGGGCCGAATGTTGTTATTACCGAAGCCTTTACTAGTACTCCGTTGTTAGTTGATTAACTTAGCTTACTTGCATGTGTAAAGTATACTTAGCAATATAAATCATTCATACAGGTGCGCGGAGTAAATAACCAGTATATTTTCAATTTATATCAAACATGTAATAACCCAAGAATAGATACACAAAATTAAGATAAAACTTTCTCTTTATTATTTTCTTCCTCAGTTACAGACTCAACTCCACCCTACACACTCAGCTGCAGGGGTCCGCGCACTCAGCTGCGGACTACTAGGCCTCTGCGCACTCAACTGCAGAGCCTTCTCCTACTCTACGAGCCAAGAAACCCTTAGACTCTTGCTTTTTTCTTCTACTTCGTTGTCTATTACTTTGTTGGTTTCCTTTTACACTTAGAGCCTCGCTCTATTTATACAATCCCATGGTCTGCGGACGATGGGTAGGCCGACATTACATTACAAGACTAGGGCGGACAACCCTGTGACTCTATCATGCATTTCACACTCCATGCCCACAATTCACAGAGTCTTTATAACAATATTTGGGTCAAAACTTGGGCTTTGAGCCCCAAAACATGCCTTGGCGAGATTCCATGCCCAATATATATATATATATATATATATATATATATATATATATATATAGACATAATAAAATAAATAAAAATAAAAATTGTGTGCGTGTGTGTGTGTTATTCCTCATTGCATGTCTGAGATTTTTGTTTTAAATTGTGAATTAAATTTTGCAAAGCAATAGAGTAGGTTTTTCTCTTGTGATTTTGATTAAAACTTCACAAGCAATTACAAATCTACAACATAATTTCTACATGGCATCAAAGAAGGATTCAGATTAAAGAAGGAATTCCGAAGTTGTTTTTCAGAAGGTTTGAATTTGCAGTTCAGTGTAGCAAGATCTCTTTAGAGATGAAAATATGACCTTCAACATGTTGAGGCTAGAGTATGCCTTGGAAGGTAACTCTAATTTCATCGCATGGAGGCAATATTCTATGATAATGAATTGCTAGAATACATCAAGAGAGATGTTTCAAAACCAACATAATTTGATTCCTAGAACCTTGTTCAGTGGAAGAAAGATGTATCTAAGGCAAGGAGAATAATATTGGAGGGAGTGCAAGACCACATTGTCACCAATCTCCATGGGAAAGAAACTCCTTATGTAATGTGGCAGGCACTAACATATATGTTCAAGAACAGTAGTGACCACAGGAAGTTGGCGCTCAAGGATAAACTTAGAAATATCAATATGTAGAAGAATGACACTATCTCGTAGTATTTGAGTAGGTTAACACAAGTTCATGATGTGCTTACAGGATTTGGTCTTACTATTTTAGAGGATGACTTGGTAATCCTATCCCTTATGGGCCTTCCCAAGAGCTAACATAACTATCAAGATTCAATGAATGAGAGGGAGAAACTATTGAATTATGAATGCTTATGGTCTGAATTGGTACAAGAGGAAATGAAGCGAAATACCAGAGATTGGACTTCATCCAAGGGTGAGGATGAAGAAAAAATTGCATTGGTTAGAAAGGGAAAGAAAGGAAAAGAAAGGAAAAGGGAAGAAATCTCAACCAAACCAAAATCCATCCAAGGGGCAAGAAGAAATATTTGTCCAAAATTAAAGACTTCCATTGTCATGAATTCGGGCATTATGCCACAAAGTGTCCACACAAAAAGGCAAGAAAGAATACCTCAGAAGGAGCAACAGGTGAAGCCTTGGCTTCAAAGTTTGAGCTTGAATTTACGCTTATCATAGGCATGACCAGCACAATGATGGGGAGCATGTGGTACTTGGACTTAGGTGCCTTGTTCCACATGACATGGTGTAGATATTTTTTTAGTGACCTGGAGGAGAAAGATTTGTAGATGCACATTGAGCTAGGACATGGGAAAAGGTACAATGTGATCGGGATTGGTACAATCACCTTTCATAGGGATTTGAGCTCCCCTCTTTAGCTCAAGGATGTCATGTTTATTCTAGGCCTAAAGAAAAATCTCATCTTTGTTACATTTTTGGAAGATTGTGGTTATGATGTGATCTTCAACAAAGGAAAAGAATTCCTGAAACACATAGCCACGAGACAGGTGAAGCAGATCATGGTTTGTGTGAAGAACCTATATAATATATAAAATAAAATAAAATAATAATTCTTATCATAATAATAATATATTTCAAAATTAAAATCCAAATATTATAAAACAACAATTATGACACGGTCAACTTCCATTCACTCTACATCCCCCTAACTCTATTTATTCATACCAATGAGATCTGTCTTACACAATTACTGATCCATCCTGATGATGAACCATGGTGGATGGCTTGAAACATCGATGCAAACAATTATGGATGTGAGAACTTCGGAAGAAAACTACACACAGAACCTATATAAGTTAGATGTGGAAGACTTTGTTGCATTAAGCACTAAGGTGGAGAAAGTGCAGGGCCGCAATGTAGGTGAAATTTGGAACACAAGACTTGGCCATTTGCATCATGGCACCTTGAATATTATGTAGAAACTAACCACTGGCCTCCCCAAAGGAGCACTTGAGCAGTAGGATGTATGTAAAGGATGTAACTTGGGGAAGTGCACAAAATCCACATTTCATGATCGAGACAACAAAGCACATGCAGTCCTAGAAAGGATCCACTCTAATGTTTTTGGATCTTTCTCGAAAGCCTGCACTGCCAGACACAAATATGTTGTCATTTTTATTGATGAATTCTCACGAAAGTGTTGGATCTTCTTCATGCAAAAGAAAGATGATACATTCTCCAAGTTCGTAGAATTCGAGGCACTGGTTGAGAAAGAATCTAACAAGAAGTTGAAGGCTCTGAGGAGTGATAATGGAGGTGAGTACATGTCAAATGAATTTAAAAATTTATGTGCGAAAGAAGGCATTTAACGAGGGTTGACAACAGCCCACAACCCATATCAGAATGGGGTGGATGAGAGAAAGAACCATATTATTATGGGAGTAGTGAGGGTGAAGTTGCATGAACAAGGCCTACCTCTACATTTGTGGGCTAAGGCATGCAAGAAAATAGTCTATTTACAAAACCAAATTCCTCATTAGATTCTTGGTAATATTACACTGTAGGAGGCTTTTTCGGGGAGGAAGCTAAATGTGTTATACTTTAGGATTTTTCGAGCCTTTGTTTACTACCATGTCTCAAGTTGAGGTAATTGACCATGAGGAGACATGTGCTCCTATAGCAAGGTACTCATCCATTATATCAATTATTGCAATGACTGCACAGATGGGGTGGAAGATTCTCTAGGTGGATGTAAAAACAACATTTATCAATGTTGTTATTGAGGAGGTGTAGATTGAGAAACCATAAGGTTTTGATACATTTGATCAGGAGTCTCATGTGTGCAGACTCAAGCGAGCATTGTATGGTTTCAAACAAGCACCCTGTGCTTGGTACACCGAGATTAATAGCTATCTCACTGGTTTGGACTTCACAAAAGTGAAGCGGATGTAAACATCTATCACATCTTGGTAGAAGGTAAATTGATTATTATTTTGTTATATGTTTATGATTTCATTTTAACTGGTGATGAATAGTTGATCAAATCTTGTAAGGAGGACCTTGCAAAGGAATTTGAATTGAAGGACATGGGTCTCATGCACTACTTCCTCGGGTTGGAAGTATGGAAAGGTGATATGGAACTATTTGTCTCTAAAGGGAAGTATGCAAATGAAATATTACATAAGTTCCACATGGAGAGTTGCAAACCCATGGAGACACCTCTAGCAACGAATTGGAGGAAGGAGGATGCCACTTCAGGTGAGGAAGTGGATGCTACCATTTATTGGAAGCTAGTGGGTTCGCTCATGTATCTTGTGAACACATGACCAGATATGTGTTATGTAATCAATTAGATGAGCCAAGCTATCATTATAATAACCAAATTATTTTGGAAGGAATATAATCATGTTTTACGGTACCTCAAAGGAACTATACAGTTTGGACTATGGTACATATAGACAGAGGGAGTGAAGTTGTGTGGCTTCACATATGTAGATTGGGTGGGGAGTCCAACAGACTGAAAGAGTACATCAGGTGGAATTTTTATTCTTGGTTCCGCAGTTGTTTCCTAGTATAGAAAAAAGAAAATATATGTGGCGATAAGCTCGGAAGAATCATAATACATGGTTGTAAGTCAAGCAACATGTGAGACGATCTGGATGAGAAAGATACTTGTTGGACTATTTGGTCAAATGATGGATGCAATTTTGATCTACTGGGATAATCATAGTTGCATCAAGCTCTTTGAGAATCTTTTATTTCATGATCGATCCAAGCATATAGATATCTAGTATCACCATTTATGTGACTGTGTATAGTGGAGGATAATGTTGCTACACTACATTCTAATAGAGGAAAAAGATGCTGACATTTTGACAAAATATTTTTCAAGAGGGAAGCTCGAGTTCCACAGGTGCAAGATACATGTGGTTGATAATTGCTTTCATGTTGAGAGGGTGTTTTGAAAAATGCAGCAAGAAATTCTCAATTTGATTTTTCCCTTATTAAATTGTGAAAATTTGAATTTCCACATCAGCAAACAACTTCGATGAAGTTAACTTGTGTGACATGGATTGTGTCACCCAGTTTACTCAATAAATTCGAGTTGGAGGAGATAGAGTTCAGTTATGCATGTGTGATTTCTAATTTGTAGCAATCAAAGCCAGTTATCTCAAGTTGTTTTCAGTTAAACTAGTTCCAACTATTGGAGGAACTAGTGGAAGGCTAGTTGTGCAGTGGGACTTCAGTCAATCTCAGTGATCATCTAGTTAACTTATCAATCAACCCAAAATGGCTAGTGCGTGTACATAATTCGAGCTCCCTAGTTGTGGTGGAGATTCTAAGGCAGTGTAACATCAATTGTAGACTAGTCTTGAGTGTATAGGAGTTGCATGAAGTCAAATTATCAATCTTGGGAATCACACAGTCCATTTTGGAGAAATTCCCAAATTATTGGGGCCTAATTTCTTAGGAATTACGCAAGAAAATAGGGGCTCAAGAAGACGCAGAAATTGACTAAGTCTGGGTCAGAGATTCTTAGTGAGTAGAGAGATAGGTTATTCACTTACAGGTTGTGCTTAATTGAGAAAATAAATTGTAATACATCTCTATTCATCAAATTAATGCAAGCAAGCATTGGGGTTTTTACAAGATTGCTTTCCCCAAAATAAAAATACTATGTGCATGTGCATTATTTCTCATTGCATGTCTGAATTTTTTGTTCTAAATTGTGAATTGAATTTTGCATAGTAGTAGAGTAGGTTTGTTTCTTGTGATTTTGATTAAAACTTCATGAGAAGTTGCAAATCTACACCATAATTTCTACATTTGTATCTCATTTGAAGGAGATTATAAGAAGAGAAGAGTTTATGGGTTTATCCCTTTGGAGGGGTTTGCCCTAGATGAGAGCCTTCATTTGTGTCGTCTTTTGTTGTTATTGCTTCTTGATATTGTTTGATGAAAAAACATAACAAAAAGAACATAAATAATATAACTAAGATTCACAAACAAATATCAAGGTCAAAGAAAATAAATTTAATACGCTGCCACATTACATTTTTTAACACTTTAGCCATCAACCCTTTGTTAATTTTGATGTCGTCTCAATTCCTGATTTTCACTACACAAGGTTTTGGAGGTTCTCCAATTTTTCCATCAAGCCTTTGGCCATTAAAAAAAAGGAATTATTAAAAAAAATTATATATATATGAAAATGAAAATTCAAAGAAAAGTTAATAAAAATAAACAAATAAAAAGGTGAAACTTTCAAAAATAAATAAATAAAAACATTTAAAACAAAATTCAAATTAAAAAAAAAAAAAAAAAGGTGATCGGTCATGGTGTCTACCCTATTCTGGTGGACAAATTGCACACCGTAGCCCATCGTTGTCCTTGCTGACCAACTCCAGTGACAACATTTGTTGCCACTTCCTCCAAAGAGTCGACAGCTCGCGCACTGCCTCCAACGCATCGTTCCAGCCACCAATTCGTCCCGACATGTTCCTCTCTCCCATGAGCCATCACCACCATCGTGGGCGTAGTCACTTCTGGATGGTCGTCGCCACCACTGCAGTTCTCTGCCACTAACATTTCAGCGTGACACTGTACATTCAAAATCACTGCAGAGATGGACACTCACAACCACACAATCACCATTAGCACATTGGTCTGCTGCCACATCATTGTACTATGTGGCCATACTCTGCTCAAATCGTACTCTTCTGACAAATTGATTGAAGGGATATGTTTGAATAAATCAATTCACTTTTCTGGTGTCTATTCAAACCATACTCAAAGAATTTCAACACTCTAGAGAAATTGCAATTATTTTTCTAATTATTTAGGATTGAGTGAGAATTACATTAATAAAAGGTCACTCACATAACAATCAAGTCAACGAATAAAATATCATATTGAAAAAAAAAAACCTTTAAAATATTAAAAAAAAGTATTTTGACTTGAATATATATATATATATATATATATATATAAATAGTTAAGGATTTTACAGTGGAGAGTTATATACGAGTGAATAATTATTTAAGGGCATTATAGTTCATAGTAAAAAAAAAAGTTCCAAAGGAACAAATAAGGCTCCAACTATAAATATATACCAAAGTTATATATAACAAAAGGGATTATTTTAAAAATTTAGAGTAAGGAAAATATACTTCTAAGAAGTCAAGGAAGAACGAAAGATGAGTTACGTAAAAGTCAACATTTTGGAATAAAGGCCTTTTTTTTGTAAAATGGAATTTATGTTTCCATCCATATGTAATAACAAAAGCTTAGTTGTCGCACATGTGGTAAAATATTTATTATGGAAGAATGTTAAGGTGATGTGTCGATGTAAATAAAAGTATTAGAATACAAACTCAAACAACTTAACAAAAAGCAAGGTATTGGAAAAACAACATAAATATCTTGAAGATATGTTTTACAATGTGACAAAAGAAAAGGTCGAGGAAATTTTGTGTCTAAGGGACCATAGTCAAAAATTACTTGAGGAAGTCAAGAAGTCCAAGACTAAGAAGCAAAATTAAAGAAAGAAAATGAATTTTTCGAGAAGAAACTCTACAGGATTCTATTAGAGAAAGAAGAAGAAAATTTGTGATTAAAAACCCTTAATCAAAGGTTAATAGAACAAATCAGAGACTTAAAAGATGAAACGCTTGAATATCAAAACACTGAAAATAAAGTTGATGAATAAACTGAAGAAATCTAGACTGTGTTGATAGTCTTCATCCCAGCAAAAATCGCATCTTTCTTGAATAATTTTTCCATTGGTGCGATTATCTGAGCATATGCCTTGATAAACTTTCTATAATACCCAGTGTGCCCCAATGTCACGTGCAACTATTTTACCTTCCTAGGAGCTTCCAAATTCACAATCACAATGATCTTCGTAGGGTCCACCATCAATCCCTACTTGCATAAGACATGGCCAAGAAAAATTCCAAAGGGCACACAGAATATAGACTTCTTTAAATTCAACGCGATCTGATACCTTTGACATGTATCCAGCATAAGGCGCAAACTTGCAACATGGAGTTTTACCAACCCAAACACAGTCCAATCATCAAAATAAACCTCCAAAAATTTATGGATAAATTATGTAAACACCACAATTACTACCCGAGAGAAGATTGCAGGCACGTTCTTTAATCTAAATGGCATTACGGTATACTGAAAGAAATCCCACTCTGTTGCGAAGGTTGTCTTGCTTTGATCTTCCGATGCGATCTTTATTTGATGGTGTTCTAAAAATCCATCAGTAAATGAATAAGGCCCTTATCCTCCAACACTCTCTAATACTTCATCTGTCAATGGTGTTGGAAATAGATTGTGGACACATGCATTATTCAACTTTCTTAGATTTAGGCATATCTGGATTTTTCCTTTATGTTTCTTCTCTTGGACAAACATTGGGCTCACCCAATCTGACTCCTCTAATGGTTCAATAATTACAACATCCAACATCTTATCAAGCTGTTGGTGCACCTTTTTCTTTATACTTTCGTTTTAGCTGATAAGGTATGGGCTTCACATCTGGTTCTAACATAATCTTCATAACACTTAAATATCCTACAATCCCCTTCAAATCCGAAGACTTTGTTGGGAATAAATCCTGGTATTCGTGTAGTCATTCGACCACCTTATCAACTGTATCTTTGTCCCAATAGTCTCCTATCTTCGTGAACTTTGGCTTTGCTTCAGATCCAATGTTGTTTTCAAAATTTCTAGTATATCCGGGTTCTCAGCTTTTAGTCCTTTGACTTCGTGCTTTCCTTCTATCTTTGGGATGTTAATATGTCATGGGTCTTCATCTTCCTCTTCAGAAGTCACATTGTAACACTCCAGTGCATGACACAACTATGTACTCCAATCCAGCCGAGCTCATTCTACCAGTTCCCTGGGCATTCTGAATATAGTTTCTTTTATCTTTTGTAGCACTTCATCAATGCATTCAAACCCATCCTCAAAGATGAATTTCAATAAGAAATTCTCCCTAAAGATGTCCCATTCAGTTGTCCCATGGCAGAGCTCCGTTTTCAAATACCAATTCATTAGAATTGTGTCTAAGGTATGATAGAAAATGTGCACCCATTCTAGATGTGGTTTTGTTCCCCAGGCCTTAGTCCATTGTACCAAATGATTACATGAATCATCCTTGCCACCGTACTTTTATGTCATCTAGGTATTAGCATACCCAAACCTTAATCTCATCATTCTTCTGTATTCCTTCCATCTGATGAAGCTCTCCTTGTGCGTACCCCACCAATAGGCAGGCGTAGTGCGCAGTGCCAACTCCAGTGCTTGGAAGCAATGTTATTCTAGTACTTCCCTTTCAAATTCATCTAAAAACAGATCCACATTAGTCATAAAATCATAATGCAGAGGCTTCCTTACCTCAGTTGAGACACACCGCAGTGATTTAGTCATCATATTGCAACAGAGTGTAGACACTTCATGCAACTGATTCTACCAGTGTTCAAGCTCTTCATCCGAGTATGACGTGCATGAATTTTCCCTGTCTCACACAATTCGTCCATCGGCCATAGGATTGATTCAATCTTCATTTCACGCTATTATCTTGTATACCTGATCCAGATCATCATCACTTTCCACAAAATCATGAACAGGTTCAGTTTAATGTGCTCCTTTAGTAGGGTCTAGTGGCACTACAACCCGGAGTGACTTCCTTTGAAACATTATCTTTCACTTCTTCAAATTGATTACCACATCCATATCAAAAACCTAGTCAATTCCTAATAGAACGAGGTATGATTTACTGTTGTCCACTATTTCAATGACCTCAAAGTTAACCAGCGTGCTTGCACCCTCAATGTCTGTCCTTAAACCATATAAGTGCCCCATTGGTATAATCTTTGTTGATTTTCCATGCGTAGTTGAATAGGAGACCACAGCAGTGCAAGTCTCCCCATCCTTTCCCATGTCTACTTAGGTAGGACATTTGCATCAGATCCCAGATCCAGGATTACCTCGTCCATTTCATATTGGCCTATCTGCACAGTCAACCTTATCTTTCACCTCGTTCACTTCTTATGCTTACCAATTTTCCTCACTGCATTAGTTAGCAAGTTTCTTTTCTTTACTTGCGCATTTGTCAATTAACTCTTGCAACCCTTCTACTTCTTTCTTATAGCATAGTAACTTCATATAGGGCTTCAAAAACGTATCTAATACCGAAGGATCTACCTCTTGTGTCATACTAGTTTCTAGCATTTTCTCCTGGATTTTTGAGGTGGAGGCCCCTGTGAAGTTCTTATTTTCTTCCATGAAGGTCTCTTTAGCGCGATTAAGACCAAAGTCTATTTATTTCTTAGTAGCATTGCACACCCACCCGTCAGCCTTAGGTTGCTTGCCTTTACCTTCACCAATGGTCATACCACTTCTTGTTGCTATATTTATGCTCTGATCTTCTTCGCGTGGCTCTGCCCTCATCATCTAGATGTCTTGTGTAGGCTACTGGGGTTGCGTCTTCTTTTCTTGCATATTTTCCATAAGTACCGGACATTCCTCTATCACATGGTCAAACCGTCGACAATACTGACATAATGGATGAGTGGGGTTTGTGAAATATTGCAAGAAGTGTCTTGCTTTGTCACATTTATAAAAAATGATTTTCCCACGTCCTCGACTAGTTCCACCCCCTCTTCCTTGTCCTCAGCGCTGGAATCCTTCTCACACTGCTCCTACGCCCTGATCTTGAGGCCGACTTTTTGCCTGCATTCAATAGGTAGGGGTTATTTCCATCATCAGCTCCTAACCCCTACAATGGCATTCATCATGTCCCACAGATTTATAGAAATTGCAAAACAAATGTTGAGGGGTATGTACAAACTTCTGTAGTAAATGGAAATTATCGGTTGCATGTTGTCCTCTAACCTAACAAATAGCGCACCATGGCGCAACTCCCGAACTTGACCCTACGTTACTCTCTGGTTTCAAGGGAGCAGGCCCTCCCCCAAAAAGATAGTTCTTATAAATCGGGAAATGGACTTTATCGTGTCCATGACTCTTGCATTTCAGTCACTAGATTTCAACGAGTGCCTCTTACTTGGTTTCCTTTCCTTTCTTCAGGCTCTACAACTCCAAGTGCAGGCTTTCCAGCTGTGAGTGAATTTGTTGCACTCCAAGGTTTGTATCATGTATGGGCTAGGCGTTTAGCCTCATTGCAATCTCTAAGGCTTCAACTTGCATTTCTATCTTTTGTTGTGACATAGGCACTCTTAAGTGCGGCAAGAGAAGCATTATATTCTAGTAGCAATGCTAGGAATTTGTAATCACCATATTGGCTTGCCTGATCAGGCATTTCAGCCTTTGATCGAAATCCCAAGGTGTCTCATCTACTTTTTGCCAAATTTCTTTAAACTCCATTGCCAACTGCGCCTCTGACTTATGCTTTCTAAACTCTTTGTTCAGAGCTTGATGGGTCTCTTCCAACATCGCGATGGGGTTATCAATGGAATACTTAATGTACCATGTCAATGCTTGATCTTATAAGGTTGTGACTAGTTTCATTTTCTTGATGCTATCATTCATAATCTACTGCGTTGTCCATATAGCTCTTGCAGCAAACTAGAACTATTCGAGGTCTTCACTCCCTACCCCTTTAAAAACTGACATCTTCATCATGTTTGCCATGTTGAATGGTGGTAGTGGAGGTGGAGGTGGAGGTGGAGTGAACGGATGAGGTATCCTCAAGATACCCTGCTTAATTAACTGAACTTCACTTTGTGGCGTAGTTAGCACCTTCCCTTCGTCGTCACTTGAAGGGGTTTCAATGAGAAGATTGTAATCTGAGCTTTTTCCTTGGTTTCTTCTAAAGAATCTGCCACTTTGCGTAGCCCCAAACATCAAGGTAACTACATAGGTAAATACATAGCCCTCTTTTCACATAACATCATTTTAATCCAAGTCTCTAATGATTTCAAATACTTACCTCGCGGTCCCTTAAAGAGCCCACATTCCGCTTCACTATATCTGATATTTCTATCGATCACGAACTTAGTCGCAAAACTTCCAAGTGTGCGATCAATCCAATGATTCATATCCCACGCGATATTGCTTCCTAATGCCTCCAGATGTCACACCAGTTCTAGAGTTCACACTACAAGGCCATCAAGCCTCCACGTCCCTTGACTATTGGCCAATTTAGAAAGCAACTCATGTAGTTCGTCAGGGAAGAAACAAAAGAATGCATTGGTTTTGTCTGTGTATAAATATCTCTTCAACCACTGCTCCTTGGATAATTTAAGGATCGAGTTCTCTTGAGCTGCAAACAAGTTCACTTTTCAATCAATCCACTTGTCAATCTATTTCTTTGTAGGAAACTATTTATCACACATACATAATAGTCCCTGTAACCTAGGAGCACCAACAACAATGACAACACGCAATTCCGTTGAGTGAGCTCACATGGAAAACAACAAAACATGAAAGAAACTAGACCAATTAGTGACATAAATTATCAGATATCATGTATCACAATTATAAATCAATATTCTCAATCTCATGGATCCTCTGGAGCGTGATTGTCCCACAAAACCATCCCCTCTATGAAGGAGGTCAAGGAATTGATCAATTTTCTCATCCATCAACTCGACCTTGCATGGGGGGAGTTGGGCAAGATGGAATATGGCATCCCATTCATATTCAGAGCATACGAATATCCTTTTCAGATAAACAAGAGTCCCTTGCATGTCGTTGGAAGTCCCCATTCATGCTCACGCTTTTGACGGCCCTGGCATGCCTTGTCCAACTCTTAAATGGTAGGGAAACAATCAAACACCCAAAAGGAGCTTTGTGGTTTGCGATGGATCTAGGGTTCGAGTTCGTGGAATAGAGCTACCAATGTTTTCTTCATGGTGACGATGCGGTCGTGGAGGCCCTAGAGAGGGAATTCATAATGCGCCTAGAAGAGGAACAAGTTGAGAACACTTAGAGAACAACCACTGTAGAAACGCAAGTAAAAGAACTAGAGGCGAGGATCGAGGGCCCTTTGCTATGGAAACCCTAGAGATTAATAAATCTGTGTTGGCCAAAAATAGGCCCAAATTTCATAACATTGGGAATAATGTTTCGTCCAATAAAGCGATTGAGAAGTGGATTGACCGAAAAGTGCACATGTTTGCAGCTCAAGAGAATGGGAGCCCTAAATTATCCAAGGAGCAGCGTTTGAAGAGATATTTATACATAGACGAAACTGACGTGCTCTTCTATTTCTTCCCTGACAACTACATGAGTGGTTGTCTAAATTGGTTTATAGTTAAGGGATGTGGAGGCTTAACGACCCTATAGTGCGGACTTCGGAACTGGTGCAATGTCTGGAGGCATTAGGAAGAAATATTGCGTGGGTTTTGGATCATTGGATTGATCGCACACTTGAAAGTTTTGTGACTGAGTTCACAATCGATAGAAATATCAGTGATAGAGACGCAGAATGTGGGCTCTTTAAGGGACCGTGAGGTAAGTATTTGAAATCATTAAAGACTTGGATTAACATGTTGTTATGTGAAAAGAGGGTTATGTAGTTACCTTGATGTTTGGGGCTACACGAATTTGGATATTATTTAGAAGGAATGAAGGAACAAGCTCAAAGTATAGTTCACTCATTGAACCCCCTTCAAGTGACGATGAAGGGACGATGTTGACTACGCCGCGAAGTGCAGTTCAGTTAATTAATCAAGGTATCCTGAGGATACCGCATTCGTTTACTCCACCTCCACCTCATACACCTACACGTTCACCTCCTCCACCTCCACTACCACCATTCAACATGGCGAACATGATGAAGATGTTTGTTTTTAAAGGGGTAGGGAGCGAAGACCCCGAACAGTTCTGGTTTGTTGCAAGAGTTGTATGGACGACATAGTAGATTACAGATGATAGCATCAAGAAAGAGCAGTTGGTCACAACCTTATAAGATCGAGCATTGACATGGTACATCAATAATTTCACTAATAACCCCACCACGACGCTGGCAGAGACCCAAAAATCTCTAAACAAAGAGTTTAGAAAGCCTAAGTCAAAGGCGCAGTTGGTAATGGAGTTTAAAGAAATTCAGAAAAAAAAGTAGATGAGACACCTTGGGATTTCGATCAAAGGTTGAAATGCATGATCAAGCAAACCAATATGGTGATTACAGATTCCCAACATTGCGATTGGTATATAACATCATTCTTCCCACACTTAAGAGTGCCTCTATCACAACAAAAGATAATAAGTCAAGCTAAAGCCTTAGAGATTACAATGAGGTTGGATGCCTCGCCCATATAGGATACAAACCTTGGAGTGCAGCTAGAAATCCTACACTTGGAGTTGTAGAGCTTGAAGAAAGGAAAGAAACTCTAGTCGAAAGTGTGCGCTAAAGTCTGGTGCTGGAAATGTAAGAGCCATGGACACAATAAGGACCATTGCCCATTTTATAATAACTATCTTATTAGGGGAGGGCCTGCTCCCCTAAAACCATAGAGTAACATTGGGTCAAGTGCGGAAGCTGCACCATGGTGCACTATTTGTCAAGTTACAGGACAACATGCAACTGATAATTTCCATTTACTACGGAAGTTTGTACAGACCCCTTACAATTGTTTTGCAAGTTCTGTAAATCTATGGGACATGATGAACACCATTGTAGGAGTTATGATTTGATGATGAAAAGAACCCCTACTTATCGAATGCAGGCAAAAATATGGCCTCAAGATTAGGGCACAGGAGCAGTGTGCGAAGGATTCCAAGGCCGAGGATGAGGAAGAGGGGGTGGAACTGGTAGAGGAAGTGGTTAAATCATTTTCTATAACTGTGGCAAAGAAGGACACTTTGCGCGATATTGCACAAAGCCTATGCATCCATCATGTTAGTGTTGTCAACATTTTGACCATGTGATAGAGGAATGTCCAGCCCTTATGGAAAAGATGCAAGAAAAGAAGACGAAACCCTAGCAACCTACACGAAACATCCAAATGATGAGGGCAGAGCCACGCGAAGAAGATCAGAGCATAAATATAGTAACAAGAAGTGGTATGGCCATTGGTGTAGATAAAGGAAAGTAGCCTAAGGGTTATGGGTGGGTGCGCAAGGCTGCTGAGAATGAAATAGACTTTTATCTTAATCGCTCTAAAGAGACCTTCATGGAAGCAAATAAGAACTTCATTGAGGCCTCCACCTCAGAAAGCCAGGAGAAAATGTCGGAAACTAGTATGGCACAAGAGATAGATCCTTCGATATTAGCTACGTTTCTGAAGACCTGTATGAAGTTATTACATGATAAGAAAGTAGCAGAAGGGTTGTAAGAATTAATCTACAAATGTGCAAGTGAAGAAAAGACCCCTGCTGACTAGCCACCATGAGGAAAATTGGTAAGCATAAGAAGCGAACAGGGCGTGAGATGAAGTTGACTACACAAATAGGTGAATATGAAATGGACCAGGTAATTCTGGATCTGGGATCTAATGCAAATGTCCTACCTAAGAAGATGTGGGTAAGGATGGGTAGACATGTGCTACAGTGGTCTCTTATTCAGCTGCACATGGAAAATCAACAAAATATTATTCCAATGGGGCACTTATATGGTGTAATGGTAGACATTGAGGGTGCAAGCGCGCTGGTTAACTTTAAGGTCATTGAAATAGTGGACGACAGTAGCCTGTACCCCACACTAATGGGAATTGACTGAGATTTTCATATGGATGCGGTAATCAATTTGAAGAATCAAAAGATGACATTTGAAAGGAAGTCGCTCTGGGTTATAGTGCCATAACACCCTGCTGAAGGAGCACGTTTTACTGAACTTGTTTGCAACTTTGTGGAAAGTGATGATGATCTAGATCAGATATACAAGATAACATTGCGAAATGAAATTTAGATCAATCCTATGGCCGATGGATGAATTGCCTAGGATAGGGATAATTCCTACACCTCAGACTCGAATGAAGAGCTTGAACACTGGCAGAATCGGTTGCATGAAGTATCTACACTCCGTTGCAATATGATGACTAAATCACTATAGTGTGTCTCAACTGAGGTAAAGAAGCTTCCACATTATGATGGTTTGATTGATGTGGATCTATTTTTAGATTAATTTGAAAGGGAAGTTCCAAAAGAACATTTCTTCCAATCACTAGAGTTGGCACTATGCACTATGTTTTCCCGTTGGTAGGGTGTGCACAAGGAGAGCTTCACTGGATGGAAGGAATACAGAAGAATGATGAGATTAAGGTTTGGGTATGCTAATACCTAGATGACAGAAAAGTACAGTAGGAAGGATGATCCGTGCAATCATTTGGCATGATGGACTAAGCCTGGGGAACATAACCATAGCTAGAATGAGTGCACATTTTTTGTCATACCTTAGACATAATTCAAATGAACTGGTATTTGGACAGGGAGCTCCGCCATGGGACAACTGAATGGGACATCTTGAGGGAGAGTTTCTTATTGAATTTCAACTTTGAGGATGGGTTTGAATGCATTGATGAAGCATACAAGAGATAAAATCAGCTATATTTAGAACGCCTAAGGAACCAGTAGAATGGGCTCAGCCGGATTGGAGTACACAGCTGCGCCATGCGCTGGAGTGTTACAATGTGACTGCTGAAGAGGAAGATGAAGACCCATGAAATACGAAAATTCCAGAGACAGAAGGAAAACATGAAGTCGAAGGACTGAAAAGCTGAGAACCCGAATATATCAGAACCTTGGAAAACTAGACAAGTCAACATTGGATCTGAAGCAGAGCCTAAGTTCGCGAAGATAGGAGACTATTGGGATGAATATACAGTCAATAAGGTGGCTGAACTACTGCATGAATACTAGGATCTATTCCCAACAAATTTTTTGGATTTGAAGGGGATCGTAGGAGATTTAGGTGTTATGAAGATTATGTTGAAACTGGATGCAAAGCCCGTTAAACAGAGACCTTATCACCTAAATCCAAAGTATAAAGAAAAGGTGCACCAAGAGCTTGATAAGATGTTGGGTGCAGGAATTATTGAACTAGTAGAGGAGTCCAATTGGGTGAGCCCAATGGTTGTCCAAGAGAAGAAACTAAAAGGAAAAATCAGGATATGCGTAGATGTAAGAAAGTTGAATGATGCATGTGTGCATGTGTGCACAATCCGTTTCCAATGCCATTCACAGATGAAGTATTAGATAATGTTGGAGGACATGAGGCTTATTCGTTTATTGATGGCTTTTTGGGATACCATCAAATAAATATCACGCCAGAAGATCGAAGCAAGACAACCTTGGTGACAGAGTGGGGTTTCTTTCAGTATACCATAGTGCCATCTAGATTAAAGAACCCGCCTACAATCTTCTCTCAGGTAGTAACCACGACGTTCAAAGAATTTGTCTATAAATTTTTAGAGGTTTATTTTTATGATTGGACTATGTTTGGGTTGGTAAAATGTCATTTTACAAGTTTATGCCTTATGTTGGATACATGTCGAAGGTATTGGATCGCGTTAAATTTTCATAAGTGCATATTCCATGTGCCCTTTGGAATTTTGCTTGGCCATGTCGTATGTAAGCAGGGATTAATGGTGGATCATGTGAAGATCATTGTGATTTTGAATTTGGAAGCTCCTAGAAATGTAAAATAATTGTGCGCAACATTGGGGCACACTAGGTATTATAGAAGGTTTATCAAGGCATATACTCAGCTAACCATGCTGATGGAAAAATTATTGAAGAAAATACGATGTTTTGCTAGGATGAAGACTGTCAGCACAATCTAGATGTCTTGAAGGAAAAGATGTAACTGCACATATTTTGGTGTTTCTAGAATGGAAGAAAGAATTCCATATGCATGTAGATGCCTCTTGCATTGCACTAGGTGCGGTATTAACACAGGCAGGAGAAGGAGAAATTAGTCATCTGATAACCTTAGCAAGCAGAAAGTTATCAAAGGCTAAGAAGAATTATTCCACTAAAGAGCGCAAAGGGTTGGTGATGGTCTATGAGCTACAAAAATTTAGGTATTATTTGTTGGGCAGACATTTTAAAATGTATACAGATCACTCCGTGCTGAAGTACCTGGTCAATAAGCATGTGTTGGTGGGGGGGATTTTCCGATGGTTATTGTTATTTCAGGAATATGACTTTGAAGTGGTTGTGAAGCATGGAAGGTCGAATGCAGGACCAGACCATCTGTCAAGGATTGCAACGGGCGAAGAAACAAATAGTTTGGAGGAAGGACTGTCAGATGTGAAACTCTTTGCAGTATGTGTTGCGGATGACCTTTTTTTTTCTAATATCATTCAATTTTTAACCACGATTACAACTCCAGAAGGATATTCTATTCCGTAGAAGAAGGAACTAGCAGTCGATTTTTCAGTGATTACAGGTCACTTGTATAAGATGGGAACAAATGAAATACTGCGAAGATATGTTCCAGAGTTTGAGTATGCTGCATCCTTGCTGAAGCACATCGAGGGGAGGCGGTAGGAAACTATGCTGGAAAAGCGACTGCACAAAAGATTTTGCGTGTTGGGTTGTGGTGGCTGACATTACATAAGGATTCTAGAGCATACTGCAAGGCGTGTGATGCTTTCCAAATGACAGGAAAGCCTGCACGAAGAGATGAATTTCCTTTAAATCCTTAGGTTTTGCTGCAATTATTTGATAACTGGTCCATTGATTTCATAGGTCCAATACAACCACCAGGAAAGAAGATGGGAACACAATATATCATTACTGCAACAAAGTATTTAATTAGATGGGTGGAAGTGCAGCCAGTGAAGGAATTTACAATGGCCACCACTGCAAAATTTTTGTTTGAATATGTCTTAACGTGGTTTGGATGTCCTAAGATATTGATGAGTGATAGGGGTACACATTTCTTGAATGAGACGATCAACATGATGCTTGAAGAATTCCAAGTATACCACCAAAGGAGCATGCCCTATCACCCACAGGTGAATGGAATGGTGGGAGATTTTAAAAAAATCTTAGAGAATGCGTTGACAAAGGTATGCAAAACATAGAAGAATGATGGTATATGCACGTACAAGCAGTGTTATGGGCATATAGGACAACTTACAAGAAGTTGACAGGGAAAACACCATTTAGGTTGGTCTATGGGATTGAAGTAGTGATTCCTGTGGAATATATTGTGCCAAATCTACGTATTGCAGCTTTGACAGAGATAGCGGATCGCGACACCTTGGAGGGACAACTCACACAGTTGATGGAGTCAAAAGAGGACCACTTTCTTGCAAGATTTCACCAACAAGTACAAAAGGAATGCAAGAAAGCATGGCATGATAGGCATATTAAGCTACGCACTTTGAAGGTGGATGATTTAGTGTTGATATATGATAGCAAGTTCACAAAATTTCCAGGGTAATTTCAAATGCATTGGTTAGGGCCATATGTTGTTAAGGAGATCACAGATGGTGGCACAATTTAGCTCATGAAGATGAATGGAGAACCATTCCCCGGGAAAGTGAATGGAAGTAAGTTGAAGCTATACATAGGGGATATTTCCCCTACACAGTGACTACATGGTAGTTTTTGGCTTAAGGGTACCTAACCCAAGTTCAGAGTTGTTCGCGCCAACCAAGAAAACCCTAATTGTTGGCCCTTTTAGCAAGAACCTGCATAACACAAGCTGTAGTCTCACGCGAAGCAGTATTGGGGGATGTTAGAAGTAGGTTTCTGCATCCAAAGACTGTGTGATAAGTGATCTCAAGCCTTTATCGCTTAGATATGCCTTCGTGTAGATCTGTATCCTTCTCTGGTTCACTACTATAACTCTAATAAAATGACTTCTAGACCTTCGTGAAGGTCTGTGATCAGACTTTATAGACCCTAAAGAAGTAGACTGTCTAATGAGCCTCATCAATGGGTAACTATATGGACCTTAATACATCTCCTATCTTATTCAAATCAACTCTTCTCATAATTTCTTTCATGTTTTGATTGTATTTTTATTAATGAGATGAGTTAAAGGGATATATTATGCCTAGTGGACTAATGTGCATTGATTGCAGGTTTTTGAGAGAAAATCATGGAAATTTTAGCTAACTAAGGGCTGAAACTAAAATGAGACAAGGAGGAGATTACAGGAGATAGATCCCCCTCATTTACTCCTCACTCATTCAAATATTCCTCCATCAATCACACTAGATCGGAGTTACAAGCAACCAAGTCATGGAGATCAAAAGGCAGTAGAGACAGTGATAGTTAAAGAGCCAATTTTTCTTGAGTTTGGAGGCTAAGCCTCCCTAGATTTAAGGAAGTCATTGGAAAATTCAGTTGTATAAATAAGGAGGCCTAGAGCCTCATTAGGATTCAAATTTTTGTTGTAAAAACACTAGTCATTTTCGAGTTCAAGACTTGTGAATACCTTGTGATGTAATTTTCTATTTTGATAATGAGAATGAGAATTTCCTTGATCTAGCACTAAGTTGACTCAGAGGAATGAAGCTCTTGGGTTAGGGCCCAAATTTAGTAGCAAAGGCTCATATTCTTGTATTTTCATGCTTAGTTGATTTCATAGATTAATGGTTGAATTGTCTTTAGCATTATTTCGTTAGAAGTTGTTGTGGATTTTATTAGTTTTCTTCCATTTGTGCCTTACTTCAGTAGTAGCTTAGAAGAGATAAAGGAATATCAAAAATATGTCAATAGTTTTATTTTGCCTCACTCCTCCCTTCAGGGATCATGGTTTGAGGAAGGAACCCCTATGCAGCCCCAAAAAGACAGAATTCTGATTTCTCATGGAATTTAGGGTTTTTTGTTACTTAGGCTAGCATTTTATTAGTTTGCAAGAATAGTATTTCATTTCCATTTCTTCTATCTTCAATCTTACATTATATCTCATCAAGGTTTCGTATTATTCAGCAAGTTTTCCCATGCATGAAATAGGCAGCTAGCTCATGAAATTTTGTTTTCCTTAGTTAATTGAAATCCTTCTCGTTTAGATGATTTATGGACAAATGGCAATGATTGATGTAGTGTAGGAATTTTAGAAGTACAGAGAGATTTCATGATCAACAACCTCATCCCAACTTCATCCATCCATGATTATCACTTTCGTTCACTAAATCCCTCTCCAAATTCATGATTCCATAAGAATACTTCTTCAAGCTTGTTTAGCAAATCCAACCATCTCACAACTCTGGTTTTGAGCTTTGTAGTGGTCCTAGGCACTCACTTACCTTCCCTAAGCCTTAAATCACCTTCCAAACCCATCCTTTTTCTCTCAGTTGTATCTTGTATGAATACAGGGGATATTGTAGGAATTTAGGACATCCTGTAGGACACATTAGTACATCCTATAGGTTGACCTGTAGTGGCATGTTTTGAGGCTGAATTGTGGAAAAATTCCCTAGGAAGCTAAAAAAAGGACCCCTGCTTGCCTCCCAAGCCTTCTGACCATTCACCATCATCCCTAAGCCACCTGCCACATCACCAAAAGAAGTTATATTTCACACTTTCACACAAAAAAACAAAAAGAAAAACTGAGTTATTTTATTCATTTATATGCACAGTAATATAATGTTTGATGTTTTAATTTGCATGCCTAGGATAGTAGGATTGCATACATGTTAGCTTATCATTCTTTTGAAGCAAAGCCTCTTAGCAGTTAATTAGAAGAATGGTGTGTTTAAGCATTTGAATTCGGTCTTTTTCCTTACTGTAGTAGACAAGATTTTTTTTAGTGTAGATTTCTCTTTTCCTCATTGGTAGTCAAGCTTCTTCTGAATCAATAGAATTCTGGTTTGAAAAACCTTAGTGGTCTATCGCTAGCTTAGCAGTGACAAAGAGCGGACCCATCACATTATAGATTCAATATATTCACGTAGTAATTACACATTATTCCACAAGAAACATATCATTAAGCGACAAAATATAACATGAACAAAATTAAGAATAATACTCAAAGGCAAGGTATTTCTTCAAAATCAGTCTTTATTAAGTTTCAGCGTTTAGTTTACAGACTTCTCCACCCTGCACACTCAACTGCATGGGTTCACGCACTCAGCTGTAGACTTACAAAGGCCTCCTATGCACTCAGCTGTAGGAGCCTTCCCCTTTCACCTAAGTACATGAAACAAAGCTTTCCTGCCTTAGCACTTGCCTAAACCAATCTCTATCCTGACTTAGTTACTTGTCTACCACTTTTTCACTTGCTATCGCTCAACTATATATAGCTTTTTCATTACAGTACCATGGCCCATAACCTATGGGTGAGTCTCAAAGATAACCTATCACTTACCCAAACAAGGGGCTAAAGCCCCTTTGACTCCTACTTAATTGTGCACTTCACATACACATTTCATGGAGACTTTACATTCTTTACAAAAATTTTACAAAAATTGGTTAAACTAACCCGAAAAATGACCTTGGGGACCCTATCCCAACAGGCCCCCAACACAAATATGGTGACTTGCCCTTGAGTCACTCAGCTAGCACCTCGATCTTGCTGCAAAGGCCACCTAACACAAACTGTAAGGTTGCGATATCAGCAGAGCTCTGTACTGCAACCTGTTGCATTTCCTCTACCATTTTTGTTGTTGTTCGGCCTCCCACTGCTAGGCGCATTGACCTCTATGTCTTCTGCAGAATCCTTAGCTTTTCCTGAAGTGATAGAGTAAGATGACATGCTTCCTCTATCCATGGTTGTAATCTGGCCTTGAGAAGGGCCTCTTTTCTCTGTAGCTCTTTCATATCTTATTGCAGCTACTTGTCTTCTTGCAATCGCATGAGGTGTTGGGTTGGTGCCAAATTGCACACAGTTGCTCGAACTTCACCATACTTGTGTTGTGTCTCCCTGATATCTGTGTTAAGTCTCTACAAGTTGGGGTCCTCCTGCAAGAATTTGGGCAGCGAACTACATCTCCTAGTCATGAATAGAGTGGGTAGAATATCCGTGTGACTTCTTTATGAGACCAAATTCTAAATTCATTTTGTCTGCTAACTCCTTTTCTCCACTTTTCCCTTCAAAATCCTTGGCAGGGTCTGCCCCTTTGTAGGGAAGCTTAGTAATTTGATGGATGAGCATATCTATAACTGAGATGGGTTCCCCAAGCCATAGGCACCCATCATGCACCAGCACAAGAAGTTAGTGCATACATACAGTGTTAATGATTGATCTATGAAAATGTGGGATGCAGAGCTTGTGCAACAACGCACCCTGCTCAACACCTCTGACCCACTTCATGGGTTCCAACCACATAACTCTAGTTTCCTCATAGTAGATTTTCTTCATATATTTTCTAGTGTCCAAATGAGGGAATGTCTCATGGTCCACGAGATCCAAATCCTCCATATTTAGCACTAGAATGTGTGCTAAGATTGTGCCTTCAAATTCAACATGTTTTGGAAACAGGGATGTCGAGACTGTAAACTTCCCGGAATCAAGGTCTTTCGTAACTTTTTCCTTCCCTTTCCGTGAAGGGATATACTTTGGGAGTCATGCGATAGGCTCACACTCCTCAGCATCCAATTCTTCCATGCCTTAGAAATCTTCTTCCTCCAGGTCCACAATTTTCTCTGGCTGCTCATCCTTTTTCTCCTTCTGTCGCACCTCTGGGTTCTTCCTCGGTTTATGTCTCACTGGCATAGGTTTCTTCTTCTTCTCTTTTGTAGCTGATTGCTTCAGCCTAAGTGACCTCGACGTCGTAGGAACAATGGGTGTAACTTCCATGCTCATTATTTATGGTGTCGCCGCATCAAAGACGACAACTTCAGAACTCACAACTTCTGTGGGATTTATGGCAGTCCTTCAATATAAGAACAATTCATGAGCTTTTGCATACAAATTTTTGAACAAGGGCTAGGACACGAGTTCTTCCTAGTCTTCGCGCTAGATAAACTGAAAAAAAAAAAAACAAGGCTCATAAACAATGCTCAGAATGCAAAGTGTTTTTTGGCAGACCAACATGCCCAATTTATAGGAGGTTCTTGAATTCAAATCCAACCATTCCCTCCAATTTATGATCATAAATGTGTCTTTGGCAGAAGATCTTTAAATATTTTCACCATAAATGGCACCTACCCACTCTTATTAAGGAATTTTTTTCCATCAAATCATGAATAGTGACTCTAATGACTACTTTTGGACCCATCTGCGTGACACCATCCTTCATGGTACAACTCATCCAGCGCAGCTTCACGTGTCGCACTCCTGTCTTCCATCGCGCAACTTCCCTACTATGTTTTTCTCCTTGTTGAGCAGCGTATTTTATAGTCCCACAAACCCTTGCAGCTACCTGGATTAATAAGATTGTCCTGCTACCATGTATTCGTTGCACAGGGGCATGATCCCCTATGTACAACTTCAGCCTACTTCTGTTCACTTTCCCAGGTAATGGTTCCCCATTCAGTTTCGTGAGCTGAACTGCACCACCATCCGTGATCTCCTTAACAACATATGGCCCCAACCAATGCATTTGAAATTTTCCTGGAAATTTTTTGAACTTGCTGTCATATAACTTCAATAAATCTTTTGTCTTAAATGTTCCAGATTAATATTTCTATCGTGCCATGATTTATCATGTTCCCTTTGTACTCTTTGGTGAAATTCAGCAAGAAAGTTGTCTTCTTCTAACTCTATGATTTGCGTGAGCCATTCCTCCAAGGTCTTGCAATCCACCATCTTTGTCAATGCTGCAATATGTAAAATTGGAATAATATACTTCATGGGCATCACTGCTTCAATCCCAAAGACCAACCTAAACGGTGTTTGGCCTATCAACTTCTTGCAGGTCATTCTATAAGCCCATAGAACTATTGGAACGTGCATAACCTAGTCACTGCTTTGTGCATTGTAGACCTTCGTCAGCGTATTCTCCAATATTTTGTTAAATGCTTCCACCATTCCATTCACCTGTGGGTGATAGGGAGTGCTCTTTTGATGATACACCTGGAATTCCTCAAGCATCGCGCTAATTGTTTCATTTAAGAAATGTGTACCCCTATCACTCATCAATATCTTAGGGTAGCCAAATCGTGTTAAGACATATTCAAACAAAAACTTCGCAGTGGTGGCATTTGTATAATCCTTCACTGGCTGCACTTTTTCCCATTCGGTTAAATACTTTGTTGCAATAATGATATACCGCGTGCCTGTCTTCTTACTTGGTGGTTTTATTGGACCTATGAAGTCAATGGCCCATTTATCAAATACCTACAATGGAACCTGAGGATTTAAAGGAAACTCATCCCTTCGCGAAGGCTTCCCCATCCTTTGGCAAGCATCACACGCCTTGCAATATGCCTTAGAATCCTTGTGCAATGTTGGCCACCATAATCTGGTGCGCAAAATCTTCTGTGTGTTCGCTTTTCTTGTGTCGTGACCTCCTACCTCTCCTCCATGCACCTCAGTGAGGATACTAACCCATTCAAACTTTGCAACATACCTTCGCAATATCTCTTCCATTCCCATCTTATAAAAATGACCCACAATCACTGAAAAATCCACAGTGTTGACTACTTACTCCTTCTTTTGCTGAGTAGAATAACATTTCGAATTTGTTCCTTGTTAAAAATTGAATGATATCCATGAAATGGTCATTTTTTTCAATGCGCATCGCAAAGAGTTGTGCATCCGAAAATCCTTCCTCTAAGTTATTTAGTTCTTCACCTGTTTCAATCCTTGATAGATGGTCTGGTCATCCATTCAGCCTTCCAGGCTTCATAATCACTTCAAAGTCATATTCTTGAAACAATAGTAACCATCGACATATCTCCCCCCCAACACAGGGTTATTGACTAGGTATTTAAACGTGGAGTGATATGTATACATTTTAAAGTGTCCACCCAAAAAATAATGCCTAAAATTTTGTAGTGCATAGACCATCACCAACCCTTCGCGCTTTGTAGTGGAGTAATTCTTCTTAGCTTTGAATAATTTTCTACTTGCGAAGGCTATCGGATGATCAATCTCTCCTTCACCTTCTTGTGTTAAAATTGCTCCTAGCGGAATGCAAGAGGCATGTACATGCACATGGAATTCTGTTTTCGAGTCTGGAAATACTAGAATAGGCATAGTTACCATCTTTTCCTTCAAGACATCTAGACTTCGCTAACAGTCTTCATCCTAGGAAAACATCACATATTTCTTTAATAATTTCTCCATCGGTGTGGTTATCTGAGCATATGTCTTTATAAACTTCCTGTAATACCTAGTGTGCCCCAATGTCACGCACAACTATTTTACATTCCTAGGAGCTTCCAAATTCACAATCAGAGAGATCTTCGCGGGGTCCACCATCAATCTCTTCTTACATACAACATGGCTGAAAAAGAATTCCAAAACGCACATAGAATATGCACTTCTTCAAGTTTAGCGCAATCTGATACTGTCGACATGTATCCAGCATGAGGTGCAGACTCGCAACATGGCACTTCACCAATCCAAACATAGACAAATCATCAAAATACACCTCCATAATTCATGAATAAACTCTCTAAACGCCGCAATCACAACTCGGGAAAATATTGCAAGCACGTTCTTCAATCTGAATGGAATTACTTTATATTGAAAGCAACCCGACTCCATCGCGAAGGTTTTCTTGTTTCGATCTTCCGATGTGATCTTTATTTGGTGATATCCTGAAAAAACCATCTGTAAATGAGTACGCCTCCTATCTGCCAACATTTCTAACACTTTATCAGTAAATGGTGTTGGAAATGGATCATGCACGCATGCATCATTCAACTTTCTCAGATCCACACATATATGGATTTCACCTTTTTGTTTCTTCTCTTGGACCACCATTGGTCTTACCCAATCTGAGTCCTCTACTGGCTCAATAATACTAGCACCCAACATCTTATCCAGTTCCTGGCACAGTTTTCCCTTATACTTTGGATTTAGCCGATAAGGCCTCTACTTAACAGGCTTCACATCCTACTTCAACGTAATCTTCATAACACCTAAGTCTCTGATGATCCCTTTCAAATTTGAAAACTTCATTAGCAATAAATCCTAGTACTCACGCAGCAGCTCAACTACCTTATCAACCGTATCTTCGTCCCAATAGTCACCTATCTTTGCGAACATAGGTTTTGCTTTAGACCCAATGTTTACTTGTCGAGTTTTCAAAGGTTCTGATATATCCGAGTTTGCCACCTTCAGTCCTTCGACTTCGTGATGTCCTTTTGTCTCTAGAATGGTAATATTTAGTAGATCTTCTTCTTCTTCTTCATCAGACACATTATAACACTCTAGCACATGGCGCAGTTGTGTACTCCAATCAGGCTGAGTCCATTCTATCGGTTCTTTTGGTGTTCTGAATATAACAACTTTTATCTCTTGGAGCGCTTCATCAATGCTCTCAAACCCATCCTCAAAGATGAAAGTTAATAGAAAAATCTCCCTTAATATGTCCCATTCATCTGTCCCATGGCGAATCTTCATCTCTAGATACCAGTTCATGGGAATTGTATCTAAGGTGTGACAGAAAATGTGCACCCATTATGGTTGTGGTTATGTTCCCCAGGCCTTAGTCCATCGTGCCAAATTATCACGTGGATCATCCTTCCCACTGTACTTTTCTACCATCCATGTATTAGCATATCCAAACCTTAATTTCATCATCCTCCTGTATTCCTTCAATCTGGCAAAGTTCTCCTTGTGCGTGCACCACCAACAGGGAGGCGTAGCATGTAGTGACAATTCCAATGCCCGGAAGAGATGCTATTCCAGTACTTCCCTTTCAAATTAATCTAAAAATAGCTCCACATTAGTCAAACCATCATAATGTGGAAGTTTTCTTACCTCAATCGAGACACACCTCAACGATTTGTTCATCCTATTGCAATGAAGCATAGATACTTCATGCAACCGGTTTTGCTAGTGCTCAAGCTCTTCATCCAAATCTGAGGTGTAGGATTATCCCTGTCCCACGCAATTCTTCCATCCACTATAGGATTGATTCAATCTTCATCTCGTTTTGTGATCTTGTATATCTGATCTAGATCATCGCCACTTTCTACATAGTTGTGAATAGGTTCAATATAACGCGCTCATTCTGTAGGGTCTAGTGGCAGTACAACCCTAAGAGAATTCCTTTCAAATGTCATATTCTACTTCTTCCAGTTGATTACCACATCCATATCAAAATCCCAATCAATTCCTAGAAGCATGGGGTACGGTTTATTGTCATCCACTATTTCAATGACCTCAAATTCATCCAACGCATTTGTGCCCTCAATATCAACTGTTCCACCATATAAGTGCCCCATCAAAATAATATTTTGTTGATTTTCCATGCCCATCTGAATAGGATACCACTGTAGTGCAGGCCTCCCCATCCTTTCCCAATTTTTCTTAGGCAGGACATTTGCATCAAACCCCAAATCCAAGATTCCCTAGTCTATTTCGTATTCACCTATTTGCGCATTCAACCTCATCTCGCACCTCGTGCACTTCTTATGCTTACCAATTTTCCTCACATTGTGTTGTTCAGTAGGAGTATTTTATTTATTTTTGCACTTTCTGATTAACTCTTGCAACCCTTCTATTGCTTTCTGATCACGCAGTAACTTCATACAAGTGTTCAGAAAAGTAGCTAGTATTGAAGGATCTACTTCTTGCGTTGCACTAGTCTCTAGAATTTTCTCCTAACTTCCTGAGGTAGAGGCCTCAACAATGTTCTTCTTTGCTTCCATGAAGGTCTCTTTAGCGCAATGAAGATAAAATTCTACTTCCTTCTTAGTAGCCTTGCGCACCCATCCATCATCCTCTGCTTACCTTTATCTACACCAGTTGACATACCACTTCTTGTTACTATATTTACACTCTAATCTTCTTCGTGGGGCTCAACCCTCATAATTTGAATGTTTTACATAGGCTTTACGGGTTGTTCCTTCTTTTCTTGCATCTTTTCCATAAGGACCAAACATTCTTCTATCACATGGTCAAACTGTCTGCAATACTGACATAATGGATGTGTGGGATTTGTACAATCATGCATGAAGTGCCTTGCTTCGCTACATTTATATAAGATTACCTTCCCACGACCTCAACCTATTCCACCACCTCTTCCTCATCCTCAGCCTGGGAATACTCCACGCGCTACTCTAGTACCCTGATCCTGAGGCCGGATCTCTGCCTGCATTCTATAGGTAGGGGTTCTATCCATCATCACCTTGTAACTTCTACAATGGCGTTCATCATGTCCCACAAATTTATAGAAGTTGAAAAAAAACTAGTGAGGGGTATTTACAAACTTCTGGAGTAAATGGAAATTATCAGTGGTATGCTTTCCTATAACCTGACAGATAGCGCACCACAGTGCAACTCCCGCACTTGGCCAAACATTATTTTTTAGTTTCAAGGGAACAAGCCCTCCCCTAATAATATAGTTCTTATAGATCGGGAAATGGTCCTTATCATGTCCATGGATTTTACACTTCAAACACTAGACCGCAGCTTGCACCTCTAGCTGGGATTCCTTTCCTTTCTTCAGACTCTACAAGTCGAAGTGTAGTATTTCTAGCCGTCAGTGAATATATTTCACTCCTAGGTTCCCATCCTATGTGGGCGAAGCATCCAACCTCATCGCAATTTCCAAATCTTCTGTTTGCACTCTATCTTTTGTTGTGACAGAGGCACTCTTAAATGTGGCAAGAGTGATGCTATATACAAGTCGCGATGATGGGAATTTGTGATTATGATATTAACTTGCCTAATAAGGTATTTCAACCTTTGAATGAAATTCCAAGGCATCTCATCTACCTTCTGTCAGATTTCCTTAAACTCAATTACTAATTGTGCCTCTGAATTAGGCTTACTGAACTCCTTGTTCAAAGCTTGCTGGGTCTCTGCTAATGTCGCGTTGGGGTAATCAGTGAAATACTTAATGTACCATGTTAATGCGTGGTAATGTAAGGTTGTAACTAGCTACTCTTTCTTAATGTTATCATTCGTAATCTATTGTTCTGTCCATACAACTCCTACGAAGAACCAAAATTGTTTAAGATCTTCGCTCCCTACTCCCTTAAAAATCGGCATCTTCATCGTGTTGAACATGTTGAATGGTGGAAATGGGGGTGGAGGGGGTGAAGTAATAGGTGTATGAGGCGGAGGTGGAGGTGGAGGTGGAGTGGATGGATGAGGTATCCTCAAGATACTCTACGTAATTAAATGAGTTGTACTTTGTAGTGTAGTCAACATCATCCCTTCATCGTCGCTTGAAGGGGGTTCAATGAGTGGATTGTATTCTGGGCTTGATCCTCCGTTTCTTCTAAAGAATATCCTACTTCATGTAGCCCCAAACATCAAGGTAAATCTTTTCACATAACAACATTTTAATACTAGTCTTTAATGATTTAAAATACTTACCTCACGGTCCTTTAAAGAGACTTCGTTTTGCTTCGCTATAGCTGATACTTCTGTCGATTGCGAAATAAGTCACAAAACTTCACAATGTGCGATTAATCCAGTGATCCACAGCCCGTGCAATATTGCTTTCTGATGCCTCCATACATTGCACCAGTTGAGGAATCCACACTATAGGACCGTCAAGCCTCCACGTCCCTTGACTATCAGCCAATGTAGACAACCACTCGTGTAGTTCGTTAGGGAAGAAACAAAAGAAAACGTCGATTTTGTCTATGTACAAAAATATCTACAACCACTACTCCTTGGATAATTTAGGGCTTCTATTCTCTTGAGCTGCGATTGTATGCACATTTCGATCAATCCACTTGTCAATCTCTTTCTTCGTAGGAAACTATTTATCACACATATCTTAGATAGATCCTAGTCCTGACAATGGAACCATTTGTTGGCTTAAGGGGGCCTAACCTAGGTTTAGAGTTGTTCGCGCCAACGAACAAAACCATAACTATGGGCCCTTTTGGCAACAACTTGGATAGCGCAGCCTACAGTCTCACCCGAAGCAATATTGGGGGATACTAGAACAAGGTTTCTGCATCCATAGATTGTGTGATAAGTGATCATAAGCCTTTGTCGCTCAGATATGCCTTCACGCAGATCTGTATCCTTCTCTGGTCTGCTACTATAACTCTAAGAAAACAGATTCAAGACCTTTACGAAGGTCTGCAATTAGAATTTACAGACCCTAAAGAAGAAAATTGTCCTCTTTCGCACACTAATTAATAGCCCTAGATCTGCCTTCGTGCAGATCTATCCAATTCCTCAGAAATCATAACAGAATTAACCCTTATCTTCACGAAAACAGATAATTAATTAATTCATGCATAAATATTATAGATTCAATAGATTCGCATAGTAATTACACATTATTCCATAAGAAACATATCATTGAGTGACAAAACATAACATGAACATAATTAAGAATAATACTCAAAGAAAATATATTTCTTCAAAATCAGTCTTTATTAAGTTTCAACGTTCAGTTTACAGACTTCTCCACCCTGTGCACTCAGCTGGAGGGGTTTGTGTACTCAGCTATGGACTTACCAAGGCCTCATGCCCACTCAACTGCAAGATCCTTCCCATTTCTCCTAAGTACAAGAAACAAATCTTTCCTACCTTAGCACTTGCTTAAAACAATCTCTATCTTGACTTAGTTACTTGTCTACCACTTTTTGACTCGCTATGACTCAACTATATATATCTTGTTCAATACAATACCATGGCCCATAGCCTATGGGTGAGTCTCAAAACTGACCTATCAATTAGCCAAACAAGTGGCTAAATCCCCTTTGAATCCTACTTAACTGCGCACTCTGCATCCACATTTCGTGGAGACTTTACATTCTTTAAAAAAAAATTACAAAAATTGGTTAAACTAACTCCAAAACTGACCCTGGGGACCCTATCCCAATAGTAGCAAAACAGTCTTAGGAATCCAAGCAGCTGCAAGGGATTGCGGGACTTTAAACTATGCTACTCGAAGAGGAGAAAAATATAGTAAGGAGGCTGCGTGATGGAAGAAAGGGGTGCGACATGTGAAGCTACGCTGGATGAGCTGCTCCATGGAGGATGGTACCACAAAGATGGGTCCAAAAGTAGCCTTTGGAGTCACTATTCACGATTTGATGGCAAAAATCATGTTAAGAGGATATGTTAGGCATCATTTATGGTGAAAATATTTGGATATCTACCACCAAAGACACATTTATGATCCAAAAATGGAGGGAACAGTCGGATTTCAATTCAAAACCTACTATATACTGGGCATGTTGGTCCGCTAAAGAACACTTTGCATTCTGATAATTTTCTGTGACCCTTACTATTTTAAGTTTATGAAATGTGAAGAATGGGAAGAAATCTTGTCATGACCATCATTCACAAACCTATCTGCAGAAGCCCGTGAACTTTTCTTTGAACCAGTGTCTTCTCCAGTCAATTCGGAAGTCATTGTTTCTCAAGCGGAAGGCCTTGAAGTTGTATCTATGGAAGTTGCACCTGTTGTGCCTACGACACTGAGTTTGCCTAGGCTGAAGCAATCAGATGCTAAGGAGAAGCAAAATAAACTTGTACCGTTGAGGAATTCACTAAGGAAGAACCTATTAGAAAATTATATATTACAGAGTAATGGAATGCATAAAATATATTGTAGAAATATAAACATAGAAAACACATAAAACAAGAGAGACATAGATATACGTGGTTCACCTAATTTGGGCTACATCCATAGAGAAACAAGCAGTCCTCCCTTTTATATTATCCAGCAAAATGAAGAGATACAACATACAGAAAATCCATTGTAATTCCCTCTTCACGCTCACATAATCTCCTCTCTCTTTCTCGCTCACAATACAGATCTAGATAGCTACAATACAATTCCCTCATATATAGCGAGGGGTTGCCTTCTAGGGAAAAAAACCCTATACTAAACATAACTTCTACTGTCAGATCTTCTCCTAATTAATGACCCAGATTGACTAAGAAATTACAACATTTTACAAGGAAATTTTACATCTATTTTTAGCTTTGGGGGCGCTACCCCTGATTCCCCACTGAGGGGAGCTCCAAATAATCACCATCGCACCCCCCAGACCCCCCTGGTGGTGTACATTTTATAGGTAGCGTTGCCGCCACATTACAAAATGGGGTCCAATGTGGCGATACCTTTGAATAAGGAAGATAATCAAGCTCCACACCCAAAAATATCCCACTTGGAGACTGATTATAGCAACTCCACCACTGCTTCATTTACTAGACAATGGCTTCACTTTAGACCTAGTTGTTTTTCATCTTCATCATCATACTTGAAGATCAATTGAAACTAAGCATAATCTCACGTTCTCCCTTATTACAACTTTTGTTAACATATCTACAGGATTCTGGCTAGTGTGTATCTTTTCCAGCTTCTTGTCCATTTTCCAACATTGGTCGTATGAAATGGTAATTAATTTATACATGTTTAGTCTTGGAATGAAATGTAGAGTTCTTTGCAAGATGTATGGCACTCTAGCTATCACTGTATAACCTGCCCAACTCCTACTTCTTACACAATTCATCCAGAAACCCTTGTAACCAAATCATTTCTTTATTAGCCTCTGTAGCAGCAACATACTCTACTTCTGTTGTTGAGAGTGCAGCAACACATTTTAGTTTTGAAACCGAATTGACATCTATTCCACCTACAGTAAACACATACTCTATTTTTCTCCTTTTGTTATCTCTATCACCCGCCATATCTGCATCAACATATATTTGTAGAGCAATGTTTGAACCACCAATCATAATGTTTGATTTGTGGTACCTCTCAAATACCTGAGAATATACTTCACTGCCATCCAATGTTCTTTTTCTGGATTGTTCATGTACCTGCTTACAACTCCCACTGCATGTGCAATATCAGGCCTTGTGCAGACCATTGCATATATTAAGCTTCCAACTACTGATGCATATGGAACTTTAGACATATAAGCCATTTCTTCCAGAGTCTTGGGACACACCTCCTTAGTTTGAAATGGCTATCCAAAGGTATACTAATTGGTTTTGCATTCTGCATATTAAATCTTTTCAACACCTTTTCTATGTACTCACTCTAAGACAATGTTAATTTCTTATTCTTCCTATCCCTAGTTATTCTCATACCAAGGATTTATTTTGCAGCACCCAAATCCTTCATTACAAATGAGTTTGCCAATTTTATTTTGGGCACATTTATTTCCTGCATGTTAGAACTTGCAACAAGCATGTCATCTACATACAATAAAAATATAATATAGTTTCCATCATTTTTCCTTTTGAGATAAACACAATGATCAGAGTGGCATCTAGTATAACCTTGTTCAAACATAAACCTATCAAATTTTAGATACCATTGCCTTGGAGCCTGTTTTAATCCATACAGGCTCTTCTTCAACCTGCACACTAGTTTCTCCTTCCCTTTGACTTCATATCCTTGTGGCTGCTGCATATATATCTCTTCCTCCAAATCCCCACAGAGAAAGGTTGTCTTTACATCTAACTGCTTTAGATGCAAATCTTCAGCTGCTACTAGACTTAAAATAGTTTTTATTGAAGTCATTTTAACAACAGGAGAAAATATCTCATCAAAGTCTATATCCTTTTTCCGTGAAAACCCCTTCACAACAAGTCTAGCTTTATACCTTTTTCTACCTCCATATTCTTCCTTCAACCTGTAAACCCATTTGTTCTGCAATGATGTTTTACCTATAGGAAACCTGACTAAGTCTCAATTCTGGTTATGTGCAAGGAGTCCATCTCTTCTTTCATGGCTTTCTCCCACTTCTTCCTGGTTTCTACTTGCACTACTTCAAAAAATTCTGGTTCACTAGAATCAGTCAACAATACATAATATAATGAAGGAGAGTATCATTCAGGGGGTATACTTATCCTGGTAGATCCTCTAACACCACTTTCAAGTGTTTGAGGTGCTTGTTGCTATTGTTGTTCTGGTTGTTGATCATTATGATTTTCAGGCACCTTCACTTTTTCTGTGATCTCATCAAGCATTATGTATTCTCTGTTTTCTTTTTCCTATTTCTTTTCCTACATCTGATCCTTATACAAAACCTTTTCATTGAATATGACATCTCTGCTCCTAATGATTTTTTGTTTTTCATAATCTTAAAAGCGATAACCAAAATTATTAACACCATATCCAATAAAGGTAAATTTCTTTGATTTTGCCTCAAGCTTTGTTCTATTTTCTTTATTAATGTGGACAAAGGCTTCACAACCAAAATTCTTTAAAAATTAGTAGTTTACCTTTTTACCTGTCCATGCCTCCTCTGGAATACCATCATCCAAGGAACTTGAGGGCCCTTTGTTTATTAGATAAACAATAGTATGTACAACATCTGCCCAAAATTGTAAAGGCAATCCTGCATGAAATCTCATGCACCTTGCATGCTCCATGATTGTCTTGTTCATCCTTTTTGACACAACATTTTCTTGTGGTGTTCCTGGAAATGTATTCTCTCCGTGAATTCCATTCTCTGAACAATACCTATCAAACTCTTTGCTACAATATTCACCTCCATTTTCTGATCTGAGACACTTCAACATTTTTCCTGTCTCATTTTCAACCAAAGATTTCCATTTCTTGAAAGTATCAAATACATCAGATTTATTTCAAATAAAATAAATCTAGGTTTCTCTAGTTGCATCATCAATAAAAGTAACATAATAATGAGAACCACCGAGAGATGATATTTGAGTAGGTCCTCATACATCTATATGCACAAGCTATAATTTTCCACTCTTCTTTTTTTCCCAACTTTGAGGAATCTGACTCTCTTCTGTTTTCCATAAACACAATTCTCACATAATTTTAAATCAGCATGCTTCAAACTTGGCAACAAATTTCTTGAGTGAAGAATCTGCATCCCCTTCTCACTCATGTGCTCAAGCCTATGATGCCACGATGTTTTATCTTCTCCTATAGAAGTTAAAGAATTAACAAAATTAGAAATACCAGTGCATAAATACAATGTACCAACCTTTTCTCCTTTTTCTATTACTAGGGTTCCTTTAGTGACCTTCTAGGTTTTATTTGTAAAATTAGTCACACATCCTTCACCTCCCAACTTCCCTGTTGAAATAAGATTTTTCTTCAGATCTAGAACATGGCTTACCTCCTTCAATAGCCATTGATTTCCATTCTGTTGTTTTATGAAAACTGCACCCATTCTGATTATTTTATAGGATTTATCATTACCCAATCGAACTTGTCCAAAATCTCCTTGAACATAATCATGAAAATGTTTCCTATTAGGTGTGGCATGGAATGAGGCCCCTGAATCTACCACCCAGGCATCAATAATATTTTCTAATGAAAGAATCAAAGCATATTCCAACACATCACCTGTCACATTCACTTCATGATTGTTTTCTTGTTGTGCATCTCCTTCTTTTCCCTTCTGAGACTTGCAGTCTTTCTTTGGGTGTCCTTTATTCTTGCATTTCTAGCACACTATCCCTGATCTGGACTTGGATCTGCCTTTCCTTGAATTACTGTGATATCTTGGGCTCTTTCCTCTTTCTATTTTTCTTTCCCTAGTCTCTGTAGTCAAAGCTTTACTTGATGTCTCACCGGAGCTTTTCCATCGCATTTCCTCACTAAGGATTAAACCGACAACATCATCAAACTTTAAAGTAATAGATCTAGAGACAGAGTTACTAATGGTCGTAACTAAACCATTCCAACTTTCTGCCAATGAGCATAGAAATAGGAGATCCCTAACTTCATCATCAAAAGTAACTTCTACAGAACTTAATTGACTGGTAACTGTATTAAATTCATTTAAATGATCAGCAACAGATCCACCTTATGACATCTTCAAATTAAATAAACACTTCATAAGAAATACCTTATTTGAGGCCGAGGGTTTTTCATATAGTTTGGCCAATGCTGACATTAAACCCTTTGTTTTCATTTCCTTTGAAATATTAAATGCTACCGACATCGCTAGGCACAATCGTATTGTTCCAAGTGCCTTTGTGTCGAGAATATCCCATTATGTGTCTCTCATACTCGTCGGCTTCTTTTTCTTTTCGCTCAATGGCAGATACATATATTTCTGATATGGATAAGCTTCCATATACATCTTCCATAATTGGTGTTTTTGGCCATTAAATTTTTCGACCCTAAACCTACCATCTTCCTCCATTGCTCCCAATCGAACTAGGAACCCTTCTCTCCTACGAGTTTATCAGCCAAATAGACCATTGGCTCTGATACCAGTTGTTAGAAAATTATATATTACAGAGAAATGGAACACATAAAATATATTGTAGAAATATAAACACAGAAAATGCATAAAACAAGAGAGACACAAATATACGTGGTTCACCCAATTTGGGCTACGTCCACAGAGAAACAACCAGTCCTTCCTATTATGTTATCCAACAAAATTAAGAGATACAACCTACAACATATTTGTTGTAATTCCATCTTCACTCTCACACAATCTCCTCTCTCTTTCTCGCTCAAAATACAGATCTACATAGCCGCAATACAATTCCCTCATAAATAGCGAGGGGTTGCCTTCTAGGATAAAAAACCATAAACTAAACATAACTTCTATCGTCAGATATATGCCTAATGAACGGTCCAGATTGTTGGCATTATGATACAAGTATTGTCCTTTATGGCAACTCTACAGGTCAACTCAATTTTGATAAGAGGCTAATAGGAATATTTAAAGGCAATAGGGCAGTGGTATAGAGGATCAAGAAGACGGAACTAAGGTCTATTGATCAGAATAAAAAAGTTGAAGGAAGAAGATGATGTAAGAGTAGTTTAAGAGATACACACAGGTTCACTAAGTCGAAACAACGTATACACACAGGTACTCAGAACAGAAATAGCGTATAACGTACACACGCACTCCCATAGAAGGAAACGAGTGTACATGTTGAAAACCATGGTTTTGGTCCAAGGTATCTTTGGACCATGATATTGACCCTAGGTATTTAGTCTGAGGTATTCGATCTGTGGTATTTGATCCAAGGTATTGATCCTAAGTGGATTTGGTCCATGGTATTGAGAAAGGCCAAAAACTATATAAAGAAGAGAGGATCATAAGGTCAGTTGTGCAAGTGAATAAGATTCTAGGAATACTTCTATCTAAAGTATATTGTATGTTGCAGGGTTATGTTTGGGACTAGATCTGAAATATTTATGTGCACCTTGAGTTCAATATTGGATCAGGATCATGAGACCTAAAGTGACTTATTCTTGAATGATTTGATATTGGTTGAGGATAGATCTGATGTTTTGTGTCTTTTTTATTCGTTATATATCATGATTTGGGTCTGTTTGAAGTTTGGAATTGTAGCAAAGTTCTGAGTCAATACTTGCATATCTGTATGCAGGTTCATCTCGACAAAAGAGCGTATACACACAAGTTTTCTTCTTTCAAGTAGCGTATACACAAGAAAGACTTGATGTTCAGAGATGACTGATCTATCAGATCAGTATTACTGATTTATTGTTGCTGCTATTTTATTGTTGTCTGTCAATGAAGTCTTCTTAAATCTGAATGCATAAGGAGGTTGATATTTGATTGATTGCATACGTGAGAAGAAGTGTTTTCTGTTGCTTGCCTATGTAAAGTTCTGTAAGTTGACAGTAGATGTTCAGTACATTGCTGGTTGGTACAGTTTGTGATTTAGAGATTTTATGATTCAAAATCTTTAGAGGTATACGCAGGTTGGGCTGAAGGAAGTAGCGTATACATGCAGGTTTTCTTCATTGAAGTAGCATATATAGTCTGACACATGAATTTTTGAGGTTTCAGTTGGTTCTGAATGTTGATATAGGTTTATGGGTTCAACACAGTGTTTTGATGACTGTGATCTGATTGCTCCAGATTAACTGCATGTTGGATGATGAAGTTTGAGTTTCTAAATTTTTGATGGTTCATTGATAAGTCAAGGTCTTCATATGTCTTGATATGTGTCAGGAGCATCAAGTCTAAAAATTCATGAAACGTGGTCCCTAGTGGAAGAGTGGAGTTTTCTGTAGGCTAGCACCTACGTACTAGTAAACATATTGGCTAGTATAAGAGCTAAGGGGTTGTAGCTCCCTTCCAGTAGAAGCTGGAGAAAAAGAGAAGGTTGTAACCTTCTACAGGTAGAAGCCTACGTACTGGTATGAGATTGCACTAGTACAAGATTTTAAACATATTTTCCTATTATTAAAAGAAGACAGAGATGATAGCAACAAGTGGTTTTCACCGACATTGGGTTTCCACCTTAAATCTTGGTGTTCATGTGTGTTTCTTATGTGTAATGGTTTATTACGTTTATACTGCACATGGTTATTTTTTAATGATTGATGAAGTACTGATGCACTAATTAAAGATCAACATATGATGAATTAACTGAACCATAAGTTTATTGCATAAATGCTGGTTGCCTTAAAGATAGCTGTGTGTACACGCTAGTTCCCCTTTCTAAAGTAGCATATATAAATCTGATTATGAAAAAGAAAAAATCTTTATCTGATAATACTGATTCACCACCCCTCTCAGTATTATTTCCAACAATTGGTATCAGAGCAGGTCCTTCAGAAGAATCTTGATCGCTTGAAGGAAGATCCATCAAGATGAATAATCACGAAAGCATGGGATCCATCAGACCACCAATTTTTTATGGGAGCAACTTTGTTTATTGGAAAATAAGAACCACAACCTATCTACAATCTCTTGGAACATATGTCTCGGAAATTGTGGAAGGAGAATATAAATTTCCAACAACAATTCGTACAAACACAGCAGGTAAAAAGCAATATGAAACCAATCCCAAAGCTATCAATACTTTATTCAGAAGTTTGTCATAATCAGAGTTTGTCAAAGTCATGCAGCTCAAATAAGCCAGAGATATATGGGACAAAATTGTTTAGATCTACGAAGGAGACTCTTAGGTGCTAAGCTTCAAACTCTCATAATTCAGTATGAAACTCTTAAGATGCATAGTGATGAGAGTATAGCTAGTTACTTCTTATGTATAGATGAGATTGTTAATTGTATGAATAATCTGGGTGAAGAAATATAGGAAGTTACATTAGTCAAGAAAATTTTGAGATCCTTGTCTGTTAAATTTGAATCAAAAGTGTCTGCCATAGAAGAAAAACAGGATTTGTAGAATATCACACAGCATCACGAAATCCTAACTACTTTTGAGATGAGAAAAGGAGGTCCATCAAATATGAGAGAATCTGCATTTAAAGCTTCAACAAAAGGAAAAGAAAATGAAGAACACAATGAATCAGGACACATTTCAAAAGAAGAAGATGATGCAAATTTTGTCAAGAAGCTTCAACGGGGTTCAGGAAGGTTCAGACGTAAGCTACCTTTCAAATGCTTTGCTTGTGGTAGAGTCGGTCATTATGCTGCCAGATGTCCTCATAAAGATAAATATGGAAAAGGAAATGAATATGCAAAAGGGAATAGGAAACAAGTTGTGAATAGAAAGAGTTACTATACTCATGAAGATAGCGATGGTTTATCTAATAGTGATGAAGATGAAATTGGTCAAGACTACAGACTTCTCATGGCTTATGATAGCGATGATTTTTGGGATAGTTTAGAAGAGGATAGTGATGGTTTATCTAATAGTGATGATTATAGACTTCTCATGGATTATGAAAATGATGATTTTTTGGGATGCTTTAGAAGAGGAAAATTTTTATGAAGAAATCTCTAAAATCAAAATATGTTTAGAAGAAACGAATATGATCATAGATACCTTGACATACCAGCTTGTTGAAAAAGAAAACCACAATGAAATACTAGAATGTGAAATTGTGGGTCTAAGAAAATATCTTGAGAAAACAAAATCTCTCAATCTTAGATTTGCTAAAGGACCAGAAACTTTAAATGAAATTATCAAAGTTCATCGTTCTCCTTTGATAAAGACGAGTCATGGATATACTGAAGAAGCATCTCAATCACAGAAGCCGTCAACCTCCACCAAAAGCTATCTTGATGCAGCAAAGACTAGTGAATAGTATGATAAACGTCAGCAAAGGCATAAAGCTGATCACCAGGTAAATCATACTCAATTTTCTCCAAGGATGAATAGCAATAGAAGCCACAACCAACCTCAAGCAAATCATACTCAATTTTCTCCAGACATGAATATCAATAGAAACTACAATCAACAGGTAAATAGATTTGATAGTCGCAGAAACTTCTTTAATGGGCAATGTTTTTCATGTCATAATTTTGCGCACAAAGCTGTTCAATGCGTTGCTTACAAAACCATCATGACTAGAGAAGCATGAAATCAAAGGAATGTAACAAGGATAAAGAAAAGTTCCTATAGTAACTTTTCTCCTCTTGAAAATGAAATAGAATGCTCAATTGGTAACAACTTTGGTCATGAAGAATCTGAATGCGAGAGAAAATTGTGGCAAACACCTCAAAAGGAGAAAACACCATTAAATCCAAAGATATGGAGAAGGAAAGAATCTCAAATAGAAAGATGTGGTATAGCCTTGCATGAAGGACAAGAAAATTAGTGGTACATCGACAGTGGATGCTCCAAATATATGACAGGTGACAAAGAGAACCTTCACTCATATAATGCCTTAGAAAAGGAAAAAAAATGTCTCATTTGGAAATGACACTCCAGCTATCATAAAAGCTAAAGGTTTTGTTTTCTTCAAAGAAAAGGTTAAAGCTGGAAATGTTATGTATGTAGATGGTTTAAAGCATAAACTGTTGAGTGCCAGTCAAATATTTGATCAAGGAAATGAAGTGGTGTTTTGATCAAACAGATGTGTTGTTTGTGAGATTGATACAGGAGAGACTGTGATCAAAGGTACAAGAACTCCAAACAACTTATACATACTCAAAGGAGGACAACAACAGTGCTATCTATGCAAAAATGATGAAAACTGGCTATGGCATAAAAGATTGGGACATCGTTCTCAAATAAGAAAAGCATGCAGACTCAAGGTTGTTCGTGATCTTCCAGATATCATAATCCCAGAAAACACAATATGCAAACCATGTCAAATCGGTAAGCAAAATAGAGTTCACTTCATGGAAAAATAAGGGTCATCTAGTAAGCCTCTTGAACTTATCCATACTGATTTATGTGGACCAACAAGGAAAAAGTCACCTCGTGGAGAAGAATACTTTATTTTGTTCATTGATGATTTTTCCAAAATGTGTTGGATAGGTCTTCTAAAGCATAAAGATGAAGCATTTGAAAAGTTCCAAGCCTTCAAAGCTTTGGTTGAAAATGAATCAGATCGAAAAATCAAATGCTTCAGATCTGATCGAGAAGGGGAATTTATATCGAATGAATTCTTTGACGTTTTTGAACAACATGGAATAAAAAGGAAATTCTCCACTGCAAGAACACCTCAGCAAAATGGTGTAGTAGAAAGGATGGATAGAACAGTTCAATAAATGGCTCGATCCATGCTAGATGAATCTGGAACTCCTACAACCATATGGGGTGAAGCTGCATTCCCTTCCGTGACTATTCTCAACAAAGCAGATGTTTGGGTAAATAGCACTCAAACTCCACATGAACTTTGGTATGGTAAGACTCCTACTGTAGAGTACTTTACAGTTTTTGGAAGCAAATGTTTTATCAAAAGGACTAATGAAAAACATGGTAAGTTTGAACCCAGAGCAAATGAAGGGATTCTTCTTGGTTATTCTTCCAAAAGTAAAGGATATAGATGTTATAATAAAAGACTTTGGAAAATTGTTGAAAGCATTGATGTTGTAGTTGATGAAGCATGCAGAAATCCAAAAGAGATAAAATTAATAGAAGATTATGACAATGAGGAAGATGGGGATTACTTTCCCACATCAAATCAAAATTATATTGAAGAAGAAACCAATGAAGCACCAGAATAAGATATAATGGTAGAAGAAAAGACTCCATCCAGGTATGTTCAGAAAAATCATCCAGAAACTTAAATTTTAGGAGAAAGGGAGGCTGGTGTACAAGCAAGAAGAACTATTACAGGGACCTCAAGCTATCTAGCATTACTATCCTCCACCGAACCTCAAAATGTAAATGAAGCATGCAAAGATGAATGTTGGGTCAAGGCCATGGATGAAGAACTTGAGCAAATTGAAAAGAATGACACTTGGGAGTTAGTTCCTAGACCTCATGATAAAAATATTATAGGAACTAAATGGATATTCAAGAACAACCTGAATGAAAATGGAGAAGTCATTAGAAACAAGGCTAGACTTGTTTCTAAAGGGTATTCTCAACAAGAAATTATAGATTTTGAAGAAACTTTTTCACCTGTTGCCAGACTTGAATCCATAAGAATGTTTATTTCTCTTTCCAGTTTTCAGAAATTCAAAGTATAGCAAATGGATGTAAAATCAACCTTCCTTAATGGAGATTTAGAAGAAGAAGTTTATATTGAACAGCCAAAAGGATTCATTCTTGGAAATGATGCAAAACTTGTATGTAGACTCAAAAAGGATCTCTATGGTCTGAAACAGGCTCCAAGGGCTTGGTATTACCACCTTGACAAATATCTACACCAACAAGGTGGTGGGTCTTAGTTTTGGTCTTATTTTGCTCTAAGAAACTTACCTAACCATCTATTTATCATCCATTTTCACTCCATTCATTCCATTTTGATGTATATTTGATTTCCTTTCAGGTATTTAGCTTTAATTTGTCAATTTCTAAAGTTTTTATAAAAGTTTTATTTTAAGTGCAAATTTGGCAATTTCAGAAATTCCCGTAATCATTCTATGGTTAATATGGATGCAGGCCACTTGAGAACGAATGGGATACATGAATGAGAAGCTTGGGAACTAGGACCAAGCTACCTATTCTTGGTTCCAATAAAACGAGCTTTATTAGGCCTATTTGGAGCTAGTCAATCATGACTAGTTATCCAGAAATCCCATCTAAATAGGGCAGTTTTGGGATTCCATGATATTTGTCATATTTCTTGGGATGAGGGTAGTGAATTCGAATTGAATAGATGGATTAGAGTAGATAAGTTGTTAGAGTGAATGTAGATCAAGTTTTTTCATGAGACTCTTTATTTAAGAGCCACAACTTTGATGGCTCATACATTGACTTATGATACTTTTATGCTGTGATATTTTTGGTTTGAAGAATTAATTGGAAGACTTGTGCTATTCTCATTTTGTTGTTCAATGCTATGATGTGCAACTGATTTAAGCTTATGATATCATCTCTCAAGTGTGCAAGGCAAGGGTGGAGGGCCCCCTCCCAAGCTAAGTACACTTCACTGTTAACTAGTTTTATTTTTTGCAAATTGTTTAATGTAGAACTGGTTTTTCATGGCTTTATTTCAGATTGCTTGATGATTCATGAGTGGTATTTGATTGCTGTAGTTTTTAGTTGATTCATCATTTTATTGAATTGAAGAAACACCAATGTTCAAGTTGAGCATCTCTTCTGCTGAAATGATGAGTTATAACTAGTTTTCTTGATATGCATGCAAGTGGTTTTGTTATGGTTTTGAACAAGTGAGATGAATAATTTATGATGAAACACTTTATGAGTCTCTTAAGTTAAGAGCTTCTTTCATTGACTTATCCATCTCAATTTCTTGATTTTGATCTCTGATTCATTAAGTAATAGTTGAGGCAAAGGTGTGTTTCTTGAGTCAAGAACCATCTTAATATTCTTCCTCTACTGTAAACAAGCTGAATTAGAGTTATAGGATGTATTGCTTTTGAATAAATTATCTTTTAAAGTTTGATTATTTCTGATCTTCATACATAGTGAACTTG